>JAULBR010107788.1:0-10538 GCA_032355825.1 Melanodrymia aurantiaca | reverse complement strand
CCATATTTTTGGAACAGATTGACATATTGAGTTGAAATTTGGAATTATATCATATTTTATAGCTATATACTTGTGGTTCAAAAATCAGGAAAATCTGAGATGGTGGGTTACATGGCCTTGATGATCTGACGTGGAATGACCCGTCATTAAACAAACTTTATCATTTAAGAGAAAATCAACAGTCTGCTCATAAAATATTCAAAATATTACCATATTGGGTAAAGGGCAAATTCTTGGAAGCTGCTCTATGGCCGGGTCAGCTTTGCCATTTCTTTTGACCCATGTATAGTACAAGGTAGATGTGTACATAATATACTAGTATTGTGCCTGGGATTTACCTATCTTCGTACTGTTCGCGTGTATGCAAGGTCGCCCACAGAGCACTCTACACAGGCAGAGCATGCAGTCTACAAACATATCCTGACCTATGTTTTCATTCACTGCGTTATTAATTATTCATTTGCTTGATCAGTATCAATGTGGACATTCCCAGTAACAGTGCAATAATAGACAACACAATTACTTTGATATTTCTTCAGAGTGTAAGGCAATCCTGTTCGACATATTTTTAGACAAGACATTTTTGACACCTGGCCAAACTAAAGTACTTAAGATAGTCTGTTCAAGCACACAGAACATTCAACTTGGACATTCGGAAATCAGTTCTTTCACAAGTTAAACAAGTTATAATGACAGATGAAAACAAAAAAGCCATATGTTATGTGTGTTCAGCAAGCAGTTACAAGGCGTTAGGTCTTGGTAGCCATTAACAGGTGGTCGAGAATGGTCATCAAGTTTGCAGCTAAATTGGTCGGTAATTGCGACCAAATGTTTTCTCATTTACGTGCAGAATTCAAGCACATGTGACGAAACATGACTTTAGTGAATAGCTACCTATCCGTAGTGTTTGACACTTTTCAACACTAGTTAATAAAGGTGTTGGTCCGAAAATTACTCAATTGTGGAACACATTATTTGTATTCTTGGTAGAAATACAATTTCGTATAAAAGGTAGTGCATAGATGTACATTTTGTACCTTGTTACAAAGATTCATAATAATTTTGCTTGTAAATTGTTTAACATTGATTTACAGTAGTAGCAACAATGAACACGAACATACGGTATGTACATGGCCTACAAAACGAAAACATATTTTGTACTTGTGCTATTAGATTGGTTTGTTGAGTCCATTCTAGCCAGTGACATGAACATTACTCAACTATGGCTTCATAAACTGTGAGCATGACGTACGCATATTGAGTCTTTGTTATTTTCTGTGTTATATTGAAGGGAAACATGTTTGGAATTTTTTCTAAAACCAATGAAACGCTGGAGTAATAAATAGAATATTAAACTCACTACCCTGTATTATCAATTTTAAGTCAATCGTGAAATGATATTCATTTTAGTCACTCGCTAAAGCTTGTGACAAATGAGCATTATTTCCCTTGGCACTAAGGGTAGCAAGTTTAATATCCTCTATTTATTATTATTATTATTTATACAATAATCACCTGTATTTAATTTGGCTTAGATCGTATAGAATCGTTAAAAATTTATCTATTTTTGGACTGTTATTTTCACTCCCCACCACCCTACCACCACCCAATGTCACTATTCAATCATGAATATAATAAAACAATTGAAAAAAACGAACATACCGGGACAGTAGATGATTTTAAATCACTTCAATATAGCGAATATAACATTATTTTATGTTTTGTGAACTACATTGGCGGGATCAACAGACTTTGTAAAAGTTCGAAACAAATTCAAACCTAAAAATTATCAGTTAAGTAATTATACCGTGGTGAGTAGATGAAGATGTTGGCTAGTGAATATGGGCGATTCCATGGTATTTGTCCTGTCCACAACAAATGTTTTTCCATCATGTTGGTTAGTTAAGACAAACACTACATGTATGTTGCTAGATAATTCAACTGTTAGGAATTTCAATTTGCAGTACAAACAAATTAATGAAATTTGATAATATTTGCATTTATTTACATTATTTTACATAACAAGGAGAGAAAAAATCATTGCGGACGGGACAAATACCATGGAATCGCCCATATGTGTCATTTACTAGCCAGCAGCAAGTGGAACAAAACTTCTGCATCGATTGATTGGCAAGAATAGAAAGTTGTCAGCTTAATAGAGTATGCCGTTCAAGTATATTTGATTCAATTTAACAAAAAGGTTTTCACAAAAAAAAGTTACCAGCACGAAAAAAGTCGCATCCAAAAATCTCTGGATTCAGGAAGTTAATCTATAAGATTAGGAAAGATCTCTATTGAGGAAGTTGTTTTGTAGGATTGAAAAAGATTTGGATTGAGTAAGTTGGCCTACAGATTTCAGAAATGTCAGGATTGAGTAAATTTGTACACAGGATATAGATGGCTCTGGATAGTAGAAGTCAATCTATATACGATTTAGAATTATCTGGGTTAGGGAATTGGATGACCTAAAATTTGTAAAGATTTCAATTGGGGAAATTGGTCTCTAGGAGTCAGAAAGATTTGGGCTGAGGAAGTTATTTTATGTGTAACAAGTGTTTGTATAAAGAGCTACTACTGGCTTAAAGATGTGAGAAATGGGCAGTTGAGTTGTTACAGATTCTTGTGTTACGAACACATCCAGTCCCTATGTCGGCTCCAAATTGTAGTTAGTAACTCAACCTCTATTGGAGAGGTGCGAAACAGCATCATCTGAGTTAAGGGAAGTTCCCTTTAGCTTAAAGACCATCGCTCACAATTTCACGTGACGAAAGCAACGGAGCCAGCCACAAGAAATGAATTTGCGTACATAATTATTATAAACAAGCGAAATCACTAGTCCTTGTTTATCTACATAATTGCAAACATTTATTATATGACTACAAACAACAATAGAAATGTCAAAATTTCAATATACTATATAAAATTGTTTTGTTTACAATATACAAATCAATTGCCAAAAATAACCTTTTGGATAGTTGCAACAATGCTTACGGTCACGCTATTGTCTGAAGATGCAGCGAAGCGAAACCCAATGTCTATAAGATTCAGAAAGATCTGGATTGTGTAAATTGGTCTAGAGCATTTAACATGGTAACAGGAATTTGTATACATCGACATCGCTCGTGAAAAGTTTGTTCACTGCATTTAAATACATTATTCAATATTCAAACATTACTACAACATGATAATTATATCCAGCCACTGAATATAATGTCACTATACATATATAGACTTATAGTGCTCAACATATTTTGTGGCATATGGGATTTTTAATCCCAGTACCGACTCAATGGGTACATGTAGCCATGATGTAGGTGTACTTCCATCGACCAGTGTCCACAACTGGTTCAACAAAGACTGTGGTATGTACAGTCCTAACTGTGGGAAAGTGCATATAAAAGTTCCCTTGCTACTTATCAATTCAGAGTAGCAGGTTTTCTTTTTCATACTAACACTAACTTCTGTCCTGAACAGGCAGTCGAGTCAACTGGACTGTGTCACCATGACAGACGTGCTTTAGCTACCGTAACTAACAATGATCCTTTTGTCCCTTGTAGTTTAAAATTATGAACTGCAAACAGTGAAGGATAACAAATGATTACACCACAGTTAATTATGTGTGGACAAGTGCTACATAAATAAAAGCTTTTTTTTCAGTTGCAGGCAGACAAAGAAAAGTTAATCACCTGGAACAAAGTATCTGACACCTGTGTATTAGTGCAGTGTATTACATGTACACAATGTGCTGTGAATGTATCACAGCCTGCCTGGAGTACAAAGTAATACATATTATAACTAGTTTCTATTTTGTAGTTCTCACCAGCTCAAGAATGCTGATATTGTATATTGATGTTAGATACATAAATATTAGAATATTTATATGTCTATGGTGGAAGTGGAAGAATTCAGACTCCAAGTGGGGATTGCATGGGCCCGAAGTGGAAGTGGAATATGACGCCACACAACTTTGGGGCGTCCCATTCGCCAACAGGATTGTCTTGAGAGATTTCACAATACACAAATAAACGTAAAACTCGGTTAGCATGGGAATGTTGGGAATAAAGTTTGTGTAATCAAATAATAATGGATAATAGATGATATTGAATTTGTGTTAATTGCAGGGCCGTAGCTAGGTGGTTTCTTTTATGTGTGGGTGGTTGGGGTGGGGGGAGTGGAGGTTTGGGGATGAATTCTTGGAACGAATGAGCATGGTAGGTGCAAGGTAGTAGGGGTCATGGATTTTTTTAAAAGTTTCTATTATTTTTACCGGATATCTTTTTGGGAACTGCACCAAACACTAGCTATTGCTCTGAATTGTAGGTTTTTTCCCCCTTTTTTGTGTGGTTATTGCTTTACATTCAACGTTTTAGCTAATATATATAATTGCTATTTTCTGCCAGTGTTATTAGAAATGGGATATGAAAATCTTGAATGACATCTTCAATCTTCATTCTTAAAGGAAACTGTAAAAGATGCTACGATATAACTCGCTCTTTTAGATCCCATTATTATGGGCACACCCTACATGTATATTGCACATTCGCCAAACAAAAAAATTCATTTTTGTTTTACATGTATATGTACGATACTTGGCATTTATAAAAAATCCTGCCAAGAAGTAAACAAAATGATTTTTCTGACTTCAAACAATGTCTTCTCATTGAGATTAGCACAGTATGGTTAAACTAATTTACTTATTCAGTGATTCACTCATTCCTTATCAATGCCATGATCCAAAAAAAGGAAATAAAAAAAAAACCAAAATATTTTAGAAAAGTTTCAGCACCATAATTTTGTCACAAATATTTAGACAATAATTATTATTTAGGGCACAATGCTTACTGTCGCAAAATCTCTGCAGTCTAAAGCCATGTAATGTCATTAACTACATGTACACCTGTTCATATCCATTGATTTTTAGATCTATGTAACGCAAAATAAACATTAAAAAAAATATTCCATTAAAAACTATTATGCATACATGTACATAACCATGCACTAAATAATAAATAAATAAATTAAAGTACAATTTCCACCATATAAAACATGGCAACAGCTACAGGATTTTATCCAGACATTCTGTAGTACTGAAAAGGCAAACATAAGCCTTTTCCCAAAAGCAAATGGCAGAGAATTTCCAAATTTCTCAATTTGGTGTACACAAATAATTTTGTCCATTTAATTTTATTCTCAATTTAATGATTAAAATTGTGTTAATTTTCTTAACATAACATAACATTAGTCAGAGTATATATATTTGGTCACATGTAAGAGGCAAATGGTCGTTCAGGTTGCCTGGAGGTCACTATTCTTAGGGCTGCAACTGGATCGAAGCATGAAGTACTGGATAAATCCCTTGAGCAGCTAGTGACTGTGTGTGTATTAGAGAGATTTGGTCACACAATTGTTGGCACAAAAGTCATTGGTTCGGTTACATGAGTGAAAAAATGCATACAATTCCAAAAAACAATTATGAGCCATTAATTTTTTTTTTTTAAAGAGACCAAGGTCTTTGAAAATTGCAGGAAAGATCATTTGATTCACTTTGTGTAACCGACAAATGGGTCAATACAGCCTGGATACATACGAAAACATTGTGCATAACCTTTAAAGCAAACTGTATATTATTATACACATTTGTTATATATAGTACATGTATACAAACATTTAATAAAAGGTAAACTTCATCGTACATGTATACATGTACAAAAATATACTACATAAAAGGTTTTCTTCTTCTTTTAATGGCGAGAAGAAAGAAAAAAATATGTAAAAGAGCACAAGACGTTTATGCTCCATGTACATGTAAGTACAATTTGTGCCAAAATTCTGTGACAGATTCCCTTTAAATGCAATTAAAATAAGTAATATAATTTAAAACACTTACTGCTGTGACCACATTTTGCGTTTGATCTTCAAGACACGTTGAAGCAGCAACAGCAGCATCAGCATCAGGGAAGAGAGGTGGAGATAACTGGATCAATCCAAGGTGGTTTGGAAGAAAACCAACAAGAAATGTCTGATGATGATTGTGCACATGAACACCCTCGAAGTTCCTTGAGCACGGAGTTATGAGTGTGCACAAACAACTGTGGTAGCATCGTTCACTACAATTCGCAGGCCTTACAAGTTAACAAATAAGCTATTTTGCATTTTGCTCACTATCGTCGCAATTAAATTATTAACACTGTTAAATATTATAAATTCATTCCCAAACAGTTCTGATGAGCATTTGTAACTATAATCATATTCCATATCAGTTAAACATTAAGCTATTTTGGCCTATTAATCAGCATTTCAGAAATAGTTTCAATACTGACAAAATTTTCTATCTGTTAAAAGAAATAATTATTTCCAGTGAAAATATTGAGTGAAACAATAAGACTGTCAGCAAGGAAGTTCCACATTACCGTATGACAGTACTGAACGCTGATCAAGTATGAGGTTACAGCATAGCTAGGTATGTAGTAATACATGTTCTTTTATTGTTTCACAGTTGTATGTATTGTTTTTAAAACTGATGCAATTATCATGCACGTTTGCTCATATCTTACAAGGTACAGGTATCCTTGTTTATAAATATTTCCATGCTAGTTCAACACAGAGCAAGATAGCCTATTTTGTTAAGTCTTTCTTATTTCTTAAAACACCACATTAAAAAAATCCAGTTGATCATCTTTGGGCAGGAATCACAAAGAACTCTAAATGGCATAAATGGCAAGACAAAAACATGGATTGTTTTTCACACAGCCAGGAACAATTTGCAATGTATTTTCAAACACACCATTCAATAAAGGAACGATTTTTGTAAAAGTCTTCATACAAACTTGCTATCATACATCAGTCTCAATACTAAGACTATTATTAGAAGGGTTGTTCAGCTTACACGTGTGGTTTTCTTTCGTTTTATCATTCAGTGTCAAGCTGTGTCCTTCCTCCATTTCCATAATGTCTGACCCACACTCAGAATCATCTGCCAACGAGTCTTTTTTCGGTGGAAAATTAGGACATGACTGAACATGATTGTAAGTGCCCTTGTCATCGTTTTCTGTCTCCCTGTGGTAGAAATAGTTAAAATTTGATACAATTACTGGCACAGGTAAAGCAATTGTCAGGACACCAGCAATTGCACACAAGGATCCAACTAGCTTCCCCCAAACACCTATTGGGCGCATATCTCCATACCCCACAGTTGTCATAGTGACCACAGCCCACCAAAATGCATCCGGAATACTTTTAAAATGTGACTGCTCTGCATCAGCCTCAGCAAAATAAACAGCACTGGAAAACAATATAACTCCTATGAACAAGAAGAATATTAGGAGTCCAAGCTCTCTCATACTTGCCTTTAAAGTCTGACCTAAAATTTGAAGCCCTTTTGAATGTCGGGATAACTTGAAAATCCTAAAAACACGTACAAGCCTAATAACCCTCAAAATAGCCAATGACATTGCTTGACTGTTACTCTTACTTTCATCTGCAATCACAGTACCGAGAGTGATAAAATATGGAATGATAGCTACTATGTCTATCGTATTCATAATATTCTTGAAGAATCCTAATTTCTCTGGACATGAGGCAAATCGGACCAGCAGTTCAAAAGTAAACCATATTATGCAACATGTTTCAATAATGAAGAAAGGCTCATTAAATTTTGGAATATCATCCTCCTCTATAGAAGGCTGGGTAGTTGCAAAAGTTGATTCATTTTTCGTTCCATTAACAACTCTGTAATGCTTGAATTCAGGTAACGTCTCCAAACAAAATATCACAATGGAGACTAGAATGATGAGTACAGAAAATATCGCTATCAAACGAGCAGCAGTCGAACTCTCTGGATATTCAAACAAAAGCCATACTCTACGTTGGAACTCATTTTGTGGAAGGGGCTTTTCTTCCTCCTTAATATATCCTTCGTCATCACGGTATTTTTCGAATGTTTCTTCCCCAAGTTCGTAAAACTTAATTTCCTCTGAAAACACATCAAGAGGCACATTTACTGGTCTCCGCAACCTGCCACCACTTTGATAGAAATAAAGAATTGCATCAAAACTTGGCCTGTTTCGGTCAAAAAAGTATTCGTTCCTCAGAGGATCATAATACCTGTTCCTTTTTTGTGGATTTCCAAGCAGGGTGTCTGGAAACTGATTCAATGTCTTGATTTGTGTCTCAAAGCGCAGTCCACTCACATTGATCACTACACGCTCGCAACACTCATAGTCTGCTCCTGTTTGGGTGGTCGTTCCAAACCCCTCACCGCCAGTGTCCGCGCTGATCTTTGGGTATGACCTGGAATTTGGAACATTAGAACGTGAAATATGTGTTCTTTGAGACATAACATAACCAGCTGGACCCCCATTGCCCTCTACACCTGCCAATGCAACTTCCATGATACTTGTCACATGTTGCTCTTCACACTCCACAGCTTAAGCTGCCTGACAACATTACACTGCATGGCTAAGTGCAATCCTACCAAACAGCACAAACATGGAGAACACTTAAACGTGCTACATAGCTTTACACACAAACTGGTCACTTCGTAATATTACTTATATCGGCAAACATGGCGGACGAAAATATTACTATTACGGTTCCTGGCTCGGGAAACAAGTGAATCGATTTTATTGACGTCACGCGTCAGTTTGCCTTTTCCCTTTTCTTGCCTTTCAAGACGGATGGTAACAGAGGTTGCGATAACTGTCCCCCGTCAGAGGGTCCAGACGTCGCCGCACCAGCCAAACTAACCCCACCGAAAACAATCCATTCCCATGCATATCTGAACCGCCAGTCTGAGAACCGATATGAACCTCACTTGTCAGATTAGCGAAGCGAGCATAATAACACTGATCCAAAATGCTATTGGTTGTTGTGAAAGAGACCCTATCAAAGAAGTCATTATGTTGATTGTTCCGGTATATCATCTAAAATAAATCATATTGCATTTTGATATGTGTATGTGTGTTACTTCAAAAAATTACTTCCCAGCTGTGTATTCCAAGCTGAACATTCGTTATACATTGATGATACCCTTCCCATACATAAAACTGTCTTTTGGATATTAGCCAATCGCAAGCCGTTTGTGAAGTGTAAATATGATATAATTTACATTTATGTAGTTCTATCAACCAAATAATAAATACAATTTTTTTTCCTAAATCCAAAAATATATTTTAAGTTTTTACTTTAATACTTGTTTATAAACAGGAAGCGTGTTCCCGGAATTGGAATTATTTTGTGCTGAAAGAAATAATTACCCCATTCCGTAGTATACGGCTGAGCGCTTGCTATTTTTATCAATATCGTATTGATCCAACAAGCGCAGCTTTCGTGCACGAGGTAAATTGCCATGTGCGTCTCTCGTCTATGGTTCATGTGAACACACGTAGAACACACGTAGAACAGTTTGTTGGACATGATTTGACAATAACGACAAAGTGACTTGTTAAAGCTCGTGAAACTACTCATTCAAAATGACACAGTATTTACCACCGAATCTTCTGGCCCTGTTTGCTGCGAGGGATCCTATGAACTACCTCCAACCGGCGGATAAATTGGGCCATGAAAAGAAGCGAATATCGTATGGTGGCATAGCCAGTTTATTGAAGGAATTTGAGGTAAAATAAATTATGCAGTGCATAGTGCTAATACGTATGTAGTGATGTGTGCGTTAATACTCGTCTTAATAAAAGCTACACAAGTAAATTGAACTTACACTGTTTCCAAAATGGCGGTCACGATGGTTGCCATTGTGTGTGGACTGCGTGCAATCCGCTATCAAGCGAACGCGGAGGCTGTTGCTGAAGCCGATATATATAACGCACAACAAAATCGATTGGAAGCTGGTTGCTACAACACCGGGCCACCTTCTGTGTGTTCAGTTTATAGCCCAGATATTTCCTATACATAATGTCTTAATGTCACTCTTCATCCTTTAAATCCCATTTGAAAACATTTTCATACAGTTATATAGGTTAAAATCCTCTGTGAGAGTGGCCTATTGGAGCCCATTACAACACTGCAGTATACTAGTCTACGATGCACCTTCATTAATAATTCATGTCCTCTTGGAGAACTTTCACATAATTGAGGTGGACTGAACTGGCTGGCAAGCGAATGTGCAGATGCTTGAAATAATTGATCTCTTTCTGTTGTCCCACGATTTGATGGATTCAGTATTCAGTGGACGGCTTGATCATTGGTTGACGCAGTTTACTCTGCTAAACACTTAATTGCCATGTCGCACCACATGCAGTCACATTGTGGCAGTGGCATGTTGATTGATAAAACAATTCATGTCAGGGGTAAATGTCATTTTGCGTGTATCTGCACAAAAGGTTTGACATTTTCCGCAAACTATCGATCATGTGGATAATTCATTATATAACATTATAAATATCAACATTTGTAATTAGATTATCATACATTGTACAAGTTCATGGTGAGTGTATGTATATGTGCATGTATACGAACGACTCTTTAGGTTTTATATTGGTCAAGTGACAAAGTATAGATTTTCACATTGGAAGTTCTAAAAATTA
>JAULBR010107777.1:0-10538 GCA_032355825.1 Melanodrymia aurantiaca | reverse complement strand
TCTCAGAGGAAACCCGCTGTCGTCGCTTCATGGGCTACTCTTACCGAAAAACAGCAAGGGGTCTTTTATGTGCACTACCCAATAGACAGAATAACACACAACACAGAATTTGATAAACCAGACATGTTTCACTGACTGGAATGGAAAATAGCCCATAAAAATGTTTTGTGCTCTGGAGGATCGATCTCTCGACCCATCCCGCCACAGGCGGACATCTTACCTCTGAGCTACATCCTGCTCCCCCTCACTGCCAATCAGTAAGTGTTTCTAATTTGAACCTTGCAGACACTATTGACCACCTTTCTCCTTGTAGCCTAATATTGCACTTTGCTCCAGCAGTTCATCTGAACACCTAGAGCTACACACCCACCCCTCACCCAGCCTATGCCCATGATCCGTTTGACACTTTTCTAATTATAGAATAGAGTTTCTGTCTAATTGATATTCAACTAACTTGCTACACTCCCATTGATCTTGGTTGGTTGTGTTTTATGTGTTGTACTTCTGTCTTAACATGGGTGGCAATGTTTTGCATGTGCAGTCACAATAAACTTATGGTAAATCAACATTGCATTATCTGCGAGAGAATTGTTAACTGTCCTGCGAAAATCTGCAGGTGAAAGAGCAAGAAATGTGAACAGTAACCTGTACATATCAACAAGGCAAGTTATTGTAGTGTTTGTATAAGTCCCGATAGGATCACGACGGTCTATTATTGTCCAGTGTTGAAGTCACACCAGATAAATTATTGATTGGAATGCATACATTGTTGCTGGGTTGATTTATCACTGGCCCACTCTTGATTAAAAGACTACTTCACTTGTAAATGCTTGGTATGCTATAATCATCACTGATCAAAATTTAAATATTATTTCAGTCTGCTCTATGATTGACAGGCCTCTGTGAACAACAAGCCAATTGGGTGTACTATCAGGTTTTCGCTGACAAATCGCCTGCTACGAGTTCTCACAGAGAGATCCTATAAGAAGTTAATTGAAGAAGTTTGTTGTGAATGACAGTATGCCGCCAGTAAGTACTGGAAACGTGACTGTGCCCGAAAGGTCATGTTCCGAAAAGTCTGTGATGACGTTGAACAAGAGTTGTGAAGGTGATGGATCAACCAGCAACATGAAGAATCAGGGCTCCATCCAACCATCATCTGCCCCGCCGTTAGGCAGAAAAGGAGCCACTTTGTTCATCAGTGATCTCACCAAAAAACTCATCGTCAGTCTGAGAGAAAATGAGGCTAAATATCGTTTGGAGTTTTTTCAGAAAGAACCGACAGTTTATACTCATCGTGTGTTTGTGCGGGCTGCTAAGCTGTACTCCGTTCTGAAGCAGGCGCCACCAGAAAGCCCGTATCTACGGCGGAAAGTAGCAACAACGGTCACTGCCATTGTAACTCCTGTTGCAGATGAAGAGTTTGATAATGAGGATGAAAAGAGGCTCACATATGAGTTGGCCTTCAAAGCTCTCAAATGTGAGTATAGACAGATTTTACTTTGTTTTTGACAGCAGAAATATATTAACATTATAACAACTTATGCGTAATTAAATACATGTACTAAGATTGAATAATATGTTATTTTTGTAAGGAATGATAGCTCTATTGAGTGATGTATATTGTGTAATGCTTGTATAATGTTTAGATTACCATCTGTAACATATGAATGTAGTTTACCTTTTATGAATGTTAAAACTGGTAATATTCATAGAATCATAGCTGTAAATATTTATGATATGATTTAAATACATATCATTTATTTTTGTAAATTTGTTTATAATTAAAGCTACATTTTTGTTTTCAATTTTAACAACAATTGTTTTGAGTAGATGGGGTGGAGTGAGTGGGGTTAAAATTAAGGTAGGTAGGGTTACCATAAACACACATAATTTTCTTTTCTTGCTTTATTGTAATAGTTAATTGACGATAAATAATGTTATACTAGTATTTTCAGTATCATGTTACAAACATAGCATAGGATTACACCAAATTTCCCAAAAAATGTGTTCTGATGTAATTTCAAAATATTGTACATGTAAGTATTTGGGTGTGAATTGCAGATAGAAAGAAAAAGTTTTTGTTTGTTTGTTCATGTTGTGGTCAGGTTTCCTACATGTGTTGTGTGCATGTATATTTAATTATGTCTTGGGGTGAAAGAACATAACTGTGCACATCAAGTTCAGTCACTATGGCATCTGACTTCGCCATTAATAAATAATTTTTAATCCCAGAATCACCACCATTGATTAAGCCTGCTTCATTGAGCATCATTTGCTTGAAACATTCCGACGAAAGTCAATCACCCATAGTACTATTGTTAATACACGTGCATTATTATTTAGTGATGACTATCTTGTTTTTGTTTTGTTTCTGGAGACCAAAACTATCATTTTCCTAGGCCAAAACTATCATTTTTAGAAAAGAAAATAATTATATGGTTACAAAAAGTAAAAAAAATATAGATATACATACATATAAATTTTTGTTATTTTAATTATGATTTAATTCTAAATAATATTTTCAAGTTAATCATTTATATAAATGTACTATAAAAGATATATCTGTCTAGTATTATTAGTTCTAAATAAGACACCATCAAAGTAGATTAATAAATCAATATGGTTTTATTTCTGTATAATTGGTAGCCATTTTAGATGTACTCTTTTCTCTGGATTGTCAAAACATACAATTATATCTGCGAATGTTACCATGGTTACAGAATAGTAACATTCAAGTTAATATGAACTGAAAGCAAAAAAATACTGATTATGTAAAATTCTGTTTAGCCAAATTAGTAATTAATTGAGGGTAGTTATCACACACTGTTATACTTACAGTAAAAAGTACCAAATAATGAAAGCAAAGTAGAACACAATGGCAGCCCTTCTCACGGGACATTACATTTGTTTGGCTACCATAGTTTGTATTAAAAACTTTGTAAAATTAGTGTTCTAGAAGGTTGTAAATTGTCAGTAGGAAAAATGCAAAATATAAAGTTCTATGCATTGAGACATAAATGTCTTGATACTTTTTAAAACTACTCCAGTATGTAAATCATCAGATCTTTCTGCCACTGTAATTAAATGTTTTTTCTTCAGCTAACTTATTTACGTAGCTGGTATTGGTACACCTGTAAAGTTGTCATGTTTGTTAGTAGTTATGAGGGTTATAATTGAAAACAGAATTTGTCTTTGATCTCGAACTACCGGATATGTATTTTCTATATGCATTGTGTAACTTAAGAACTGAACTGTTAACTCAAAGTTTAAATGAGTTCCATTGTTATATCATTTTGAAGTTGCTGTGCTTATGGTCGACCTGGACTTGAACCATATATTTTCACACCCGGTTCTGACATGTATATTGATCTTTACTTTCTTGACAAACACTTTGAAGAGAAAGCCAACAGAGAAAATAGAACAATAACAAGACAAACGTTTACCAACAACGAGTAAAGGCTCTGTGATATTTCTTAATACAAGTTAAGTGTTCTGTGCTCTCCTCTAGTGAGCTTAGTTTGCCTGACTTATTATTAATGTCACTGAGACATCTGTGCCAAGATTAACATGGTTTCTACCTTTCACAAATTAATTTGCATGGAACGAAGTGTTTAGAAGTCAAGAGAAGCCTTTGAAGCCTTTTATATCATTATAATATGATAATGAGTTTATCAACATTTCTCCTTTTCAGATCAGACAGTACTTGCAAAAATAACACAAGATGTGGCATTTTTTTCTTATAATCCTGAGGTATGTCTTCATTCATCCAAGCACTAATGGATTATTTGAGACTTGCACACCCACTCATTAATGGATTATTTTAGTCTTGCACACCCACTCATTAAAGGATTAGTTTAGTATTGCACACCCACTCATTAAAGGATTAGTTTAGTATTGTATACCCACTCATTAAAGGATTAGTTTGGTATTGCACACCCACTCATTAAAGGATTAGTTTAGTCTTGCACACCCACTCATTAAAGGATTATTTTAGTATTACACACCCACTCATTAAAGGATTAGTTTAGTATTGCACACCCACTCATTAAAGGATTAGTTTAGTCTTACACACCCACTCATTAAAGGATTAGTTTGCCCTTGCACACCCACTCATTACAGTATTAGTTTAGTATTGCACACCCACTCATTAAAGGATTAGTTTAGTATTGCACACCCACTCATTAAAGGATTAGTTTAGCCTTGCATACCCACTCATTAATGGATTATTAAAGATCTAATAATATTTGATCTCTTGCCAGAGAAGATCTAAAGATATTTGATTTCACGGTATTGAAGATATTTGATCTATTTGTATTAAATGGATTTCATTGTTCACCTCTAAAGGTATTTGATATCTTGCTACTGAAGGTATTTGATATCTTGCTACTGAAGGTATTTGATCTCGCACTACTGAAGGTATTTGATATCTTGCTACTGAAGGTATTTGATATCTTGCTACTGAAGGTATTTGATATCTTGCTACTGAAGGTATTTGATATGTCGCTACTGAAGGTATTTGATATCTTGCTACTGAAGGTATTTGATATGTCGCTACTGAAGGTATTTGATCTCGCACTACTGAAGGTATTTGATCTCGCACTACTGAAGGTATGTGATATGTCGCTACTGAAGGTATGTGATATGTCGCTACTGAAGGTATTTGATCACTGAAAGCCATGTGTGTATTGTTTGAAAGTGTCGTAGTGGAGGTTATTATGGGAGTTAACATATGGCGTTGTTTGTCTAATAATGAGCTGCAATATGGAGCATGTCACTGGCCACTGGTATTCAGATTAATGACTATTTATTGACTGTGTATTGTGATGTGACCGACAAGCCTTCGACAAGCCTTCGACAAGCCTTCATAGAGCTTTGACAGCTCTGTCATTGATTACTCTTATATTTGAGATATCTCTTTCTGCTGGCTGCTTGTTCGTGTTTTTAAATCAGTTGTGCCGTGGTCAATTGTACAGTTACCTGTGGAAAGCCAATAAGTCATAGTGTTACAGCAGATGCTGATAACTTCACGGATAGTTGATCAATGCAAGCATTTGTAAGGAATTGGTTCTTTGTATTTTTAGTGAATGAATGTCCTTTTTATTATTTTAGGGTTGTATGTCTAACTGTTGAATTTGGACATTATAAATTTGATTATAATGTTATGTTATTTACCATGTCCTTATTAATTGTAAATTAAATAAAATTTAGATACATTGTATTATGTAAAATAGATTCTTTAATTGTCTAGAATTTGTTTATAATTGTAATTCTTTAAAACAATAACAGTAGGTTATTTTCATCATAAACTGTTTATCAGATGGTCGAAATATTGTGCATACTGCGAGCCCGTTAATCAATCAATATTCTTGCATTAGGAAAACAAGTCTGGATTGATATATTCAATTTGAGTCGGGTGTTTTTTAATGAGTACAATTACTTTTATTGAAGTGCTGGCAAGAAAAGTAGGCTACGTTATGATTCACAATTCTCTTTTTGTATGTCCATACTGAAGCCGACTATATCAATATAATGTATTCCACCTTTGGGATTAATATTGTATGGATCTTGTCCTCTTTGTTGTAGGAATATTTTTTCTTTTTTTTTCTTCTGTTAGCGTATTGCTATTACACACTATGGTTCACTTGGAGATCTGTGAGAAATAAAATACAACACTCGTGGCTCTGGCAGTTATTGCAGCTCAGTGTTAGAGTACTCGACTTAACTCAAATAAATCATATAATAAACATTTCTCATCAGTGGTACAATTAGGCTGTTTGGTTGTTTTTCCCCTCCAATAAGTGCTCCAATTTTAGTACGGACCAGTACATATAAAATGCCATGGTATGTACTCTCCTGCCTGTTTATAATATAGGAAACTTTACTGCATGTTGAAAATAGTTACTTATTTAAGGCCTACTAAGTACTATGTTAAAAGGAGAACAAATATTACTTACCGGGTATATACAAATCCATAGTGAATAAAATAAGGTTAGGCAGGTCGGTAATTTTTTATTAATTTATTGTTAATTTAATAACAATTTCTCATGTTATTATACCTTAATATAAAATGGCAATTGGGAAGAACAAGGTTAAGAGAAATTGTAAACCTTACGTAAAATTTGCCTACCAACCCCAACCACCAATAAAGTTAAAAATAAGCAAGAAATATCAAATGTTAAATTTTTTTTTTTAGGAAACAAATTCTTTAGACTGCCCCACCAGAAACCAATCCATACCCATCATCAAAAGGACATGGTCGGTTGGGAAAATAAAGAGGTTTTTGACATTCCATATATAATAGTCATTGCTGATTTAATAATGTGCTGGGATAGCATTAAGCAAACATTACTGTATTTCTCTTCAGCTCCGAGATGATCACAATCTGGTTATGGTGATGCTGTGTGATTTTCAAAACCGCAAGTTCCAGCATCGGTCACCGCTAGATGACGAGGTCTTAGATGACGTTTGTCTTCAGGTGGAACATGCAATTCTTGCAAGCAAAACCAAACTGGATGCATGTTTGGCGCGACAAAGAATTAAGGCTTGTGCTCCATGCATAGAGTTTTTGCTGCCAGATAACATCCGCAAACAAGATGACAAACACTACAAGATGCCCGTGTACATGTGGGTGAACCAGCTTAAGAACACGTAAGTACAATGTAAGCATTGTTTTTACATTCTACACCCCACAAACAAGATGACAAACACTACAAGATGCTCATGAAGATGGTGATACACAACTGTACTACTAGTACTACCCTGTATATGTTTGCATCTGGAAGAGAAATGTCAGAAAGTATGGACACAAGACACATCCCTCAATACCAAACTCTGGAGACCTCTTGATGACCTTCAGAAGATGTCATGTTATGTCATCATATCCGGATTATTGAACTGTTACGGCTAGATCACAATTGAAATCAGAAGAAATAGTTTTGTGTTTAGAATCATTATTCAAATACGCAAAAACAAAAATTACTCTACATTCAATTAATTGAAACCCACAGTATATGTAATCAGTTGGATTAAATGTTATTTATTGGTATTTGATCATGATACTAAGTTCAGATATTTGTGTTTGTGTTTTTCAGTGTGGATGACGTGATAGAAGTATTGAAAGAAGAAAACTTTGTGCAAGTGTCTGGGCCTGGACAAGAGTTAATGGGAAAACAGTTCATGATGGACCATCACTGCAATGACATGCTTGTGTTTTCATCAGACTGCTCAGTTCTACTTCGGAGACACGATCTCGTAAAGACTGGCCGAATCGTTCTGCAGGTAACACTTCCTGACTTATAATAACTTATTTTACGTGCTTATATCCAATTAAGGTTCAAGCTTGTCTGTCATGGTCATGCAGTCCAGCTGCCTTGATGGCCTGTCCAGCACAGAAGTTAGGTTTACATGATAATCTAGTGTGGACATTGTTACATGGCTATCTAATGTGCTCAATGGTACCCTGCCAATCAATGATGTCAGAGATGCAGTGATTATGACTTATATTGAGACACAAAATATTGACTTCATCGATTAGTCTACCCACTTCTTTGTATAACAAAAAACTTGAATAATAGGCTACACAGTCAAGGCTTTGTTGAGGATGCCCCTGTCCACTTTAGGTTCAAGCACCCCTTCCCATTGGCACAGTCTGCCATCAAACGTCGGGACCCAGTGTCGAAGCTGTAGCCATGGGGAGATGGCTACACAGCGATATACTGTACTTTATACAGTGTGAATATTGTTACGTGACGATCTGGTGTGGAATCTGACCAATTAGTCTCCGTTTGTTATTGATTATTTGATTGGTTTGGTGAATTTCTAGATGTGAATGGCTCATCAATTGCTTTGTGTGATTAACCCTCATCATATATGAAAGACTGCGCCAGTCTTGGATTAAAATAGTCTGCAGCACCATCACTTGACACACTAACAAGCCACACACCATACATATTTAACTGACTCCTTTCATCTGGGTTTGATTCCTCTTCAGATATCATTATTATTGTCTGCAGTGCTGCATTCAGATATTAATGAATGCACGTAATTTGACTATTTCAATTATTTATGTTACAAATCCTTATACAAGCCTAATCCTAACCCCATTTTACTGAGCTTATTCTTTTCTAATTTGAAGTTGAAGAAACCTTAATATTCGTGTCATCAATATTCATATGATGGTGATATATTTCTCGGGTCGGGGGCAGATAGAGCTTTTAAGGGTTGATCCAAGGAGGTGGATTATAATTGTTTTGTGCTCTTTTGATCCTGTAATTGTTTGTATCATTGACAACAATTTGTGGCTATTTCTTAATTTTTTCCTATGTTGCTCTTATTATGAGTGCGTTCAGACACCCTTTTTATCAAACTTGGCCACCCTCCTAAAATATATCCTGGATCTGCCCTGGTCTTTGTCTGTACTTGCCCTTGAAAGCGATTGGGAGAATGTTTATCCTGGGTGATATTTTCATCTCGTATGTCATGTTGAGATTTCTGCCGCCAGCTTTGTATTGAAGTATTGTTTGAAGTTTGGCGCAAATTACTGAGGCTGACAGATTATTTACCCCAAGGCTATGGATGATAGATTGTCTCAATAAAATCATAGTCACATTGATTGTTTTCATCGGTCACGTCCCCATTAGCTGAAATGCTATTAATTTATTTCATAGAAGTACATTTACATGCTTAGTATTTTGGAAGTTTATTCATATATAGTTTTGTTATAAGAATTTGTTGTCTTTTTTCAATCCAATATTGATACATGTATTATATAATTTTTCTTCTTTGAATTAATTTTAAACAGTTTGGTAAAATTAATGGATGGTACAATTTTTCTATTATAGTCTAATGTTTTTGTAGTCTTATACATCGTGTGGAATTGTGACAAATTCTTTGATATCTGTGCATAGCTTCAGTTTGATGTCTTCCAAATGTCCAAAATCATGAACATGTTTGTCACTCTTAAAGACCCTCACCATTTCGGTGTGGAAAGCACGTGATCACATGATGATAAAGTAAAGCAATTTGTACGCAACTGAGGTTTATGTTAGCAGAAGAGCAAACACTGTCCTTGTTTATCTAGATAATTGCACACATTTATTACGTGATTCTAAACATCAACAGAAATGTAAAAAAGTCATTATATTATGTAAGATCTCTTGTTACACATCGTACGATTACCTCCACAAAATACGGAGCTGAAACGTTTCACGTCAAAATCGGTGAGAGATCGATCCCCTTTAACTCTCCATAGATTTCAAGGAAGTTAGTTTACTTTCGTCGTTTCCATTTCAGGACAAATCCAGCTGTCTGGCTCCCCATTCTGCTAAACACCTGCTTAACGATGATGACGACATCATACATGTGAACATCGGCTCCGGCTTGACAACAGCACATCTAGCCAGCCTCCTGCACAAGTCAAATAGCCATATTTGGGCGTTTGGCAGTGACACTCCCTCGGAAAACTACAGAATACATCAAAACCTCGAACTACTAGGAGCTAAAAGTAATTGTGTAGTTTAAAATTTACTATAGAAAATTGCATTCTGTCAAACCAAATTGAAATGTTATTTTATGGAAAACCAATGCTGAGGTGGAAGCTAGAATTTAGGGACCATGTATAAATGTGAATGTGTTTCACAATCCACACAGTGTTCAGAATGGGGTGGAGTTGGTCAAATCCAAATTCGGATTGCATTTCAATGTAAAAACATCGGTCCACTCTTGATCACTGTTTTATGGTTAGATGTTTGTATTGCGATGGCTAATGATAATACATGCTTTTAATTATTTTAATTATCAGTCCTCGTAAAGCTTTATCAAAATTTTCTACTTTACAAATACCGGTTTATACTTTCTGTATTGGACATCATGTTGTGCATTTTCTATTCTAGGAATATTCCTAAGCAAGTGATTTGATTGTAAGCATATCGTTGCCTGGTGTGAGATTTTAAATGATTAGATTTTCTTCAAATATGTGTAAGATATACAATGTAACATGCATTAAGTTTTGATTCGCGAACCTCAACAAAACTATAAACAGATATTTATCAAGGATTTTTCACTTGGGTGTCATGTCTAATGGGATTTGGAAAATTAGCATGATTTTAGTCATAGCAGAGGACAAAATTTCAACAACTAAAACGTTTTACACCAATATTGAATTTGTAGCTGAGAAATAGGAAATTTTCAATGCCATTTGCTTTTAAGAAGGGGCCTATGTTTAGTAATACAGAATTCCTGAATAAATCACTGATAAATCAATTTAAAACTTATTCATAGTGATGCAGTTTTAAAAGTGTTTTTTTTCTTCAGAAATTAATTATGTTTGATATAGAAATTTCCTTTCCATAAACCCAAATTCTTTCCAATAACGTCGAGAAAGATGAAACATGTATAAATGTATAGAGTGTAAATAAGTAGGTGACTAGGTGTATTGGTTTCTATATTCATCTTTATAAGCTAGCCAGTGATCCACGACTGGTTTATCAAATTCCGTGGTGTGTGCTATCCTGTCTATGGGAAAGTGCACATAAAAG
>JAULBR010107766.1:0-10538 GCA_032355825.1 Melanodrymia aurantiaca | reverse complement strand
TGTTCTCAAAAACTGTAGATTCCTAAAAAATAATCTACAGTTAACACAATAGTATGACGTCACAACTGTGGATTAAAGTCTGTGGTATGACCTGTCTTATCTGGAGAAAAGTGCATAAAAAGATTATTGTAGTTATAATAAAAAAAAGGGGTAGCCAAAGAACATCATTGCTGCGCTACTGCATTTGATCCCAACAACCCATGATTACACCATGTGCCTGGATGTTGTTAAACATATTTTTTCTTTCCTTGCCCACTACCTGCCTTGATGGCATAATGATTAACACATTGGGTTTAAGGCTGGTAGGTACTGGGTTCAAATCTCAATCGAGGCATGCGATTTTAAAATCGCAGCACCAGTTTCAACCTACAGTGAATGCTCCATAAGTATCAATGGAAATGTGTACTACCTCTTACATAGACCTGTGATCCATAACTGGTATAACAAAGTCCATGGTTTGTGCTATACTGTTTGTAGCAAAGTGCATATAAAAGATCCCTTACTGCTTATCAAATAGGAATAGCAGGTTGTCTCTCATATTAACAATAACTTCTGTCCTGGAAAATCAGTAGAGACAGCTGGGCGGAATGCCCAGAAAAATTTACTTCAACCTCAATTGAATGAAAGAATGTAAATAAGTTATAACTAACTTCCATATTGCCAGGAATATAACAATCTATAATGGGTCTCGAGTACAACAGGAGGAAAACACAACCAAAGATGAAGAATGTATATATCAGAGCCTCTTTATCAGTTTATCTCACTCGGGTACACATGTAACTAATTTAGTCCTTTTTCTCTTATTATATACATGTACCTATTTCTGTCCAACAAAAAGGTCATATGCTGTACAAGTGTGTCAGGCTCTGACCTTTATATACTGCTCAAAACAATTTACGGATAATATGTACCGTAAGTGTTTAATACCAATCGAAGGCCATGGTGTGCACTATCTTCTCTGTGGAAAGTGCATATAAAAGATCCCTTGCTGTTATTGAACAAGAGTAGCCTATGTGATAGCAGTAGATTGTGTATTTGCCACTCATACATAGGGAATGAAATTAAGGTGGGTCGTTTAAAACTACCTATGAATATCAAATCTGATGTCTTAAAGCATCTTATAATTTCCTATTCACAGAAGTGGAACAATTTGGCACTGTTAGAAAGCTGTGCATATCCATTATCATTTCCTTAAGACCAAAACAAAAAGGTTTCAGGTTTTAGGCTGTATGGTAAAAATAGGTTCGGAATATCAGCATTTTAATTTCTTTTTTCAATATTCTATCATTGGAAAAAACAATTCATATTTTTTTACTATTCATTTTTTTGTGGAAAAAATGGGTTGGCAGGAAAAACAAAAGCATCTGTTACCAAAAAAAATTAAAATCTTTATTTATTTTTGCTTATAATAACAATTTAACTAAAATTAACAGCTGTAAAAATGTGGCCGTTCCCTAACTTGTTTAGAGTAGTATACAGAGAGTGCTTGTTAGTGAATATCAACATTGCCACATGGATAGGACAGGTGCATACCAGTGCTGGCAGACAAAGTTTGTACAAGTGCTCACAATTCCTAACAGTGTATAGTACATCAACTGGCAAAGGGACAAATCCTGATACTATATATGAATGTTCTCTGCCAGGTAAAAATATAAAGTTTGTTATAACGACACCACTGGAACACATTGGTTATTGGATGTAAAATGCACGGTTACATCGACAATTGGTCACAGAGGAATCCTGCTGCAGCCACATATGCTACTCTTTTTCAAATAACAGCAAGGGATCTTTTATGAGCAATTTCCCACAGGCAGGATAGCAAACACCACAACCTTTGATAGACCAGTCGTGGATCACTGGTTGGAATGGGAAATAATCCAGCAGGTCCCCGAGCAGGATCGTCCTTCGACTAATAGAAACTCCTGCACTGCACTATGTCAAGCTCTGCCACTGATAAAGTGCAGTGCAACCATTTGTAATCATAACCATCTACAACTGTCACATTAAACAATAACTGCTGCAGTGTCTGTTGCCAGAATATCTGTTTGAGCTAAAAATGCTGCAGGTCCAGAGAAAATACTACAGGCCCTGCTTGTAAAGATAAAGTTTGTTTGTTTAACGATGCAACTGGAACACAGCGATTATATATATCAGCGGTTATTTGACATCAGACACGTGGTTATATTGACACATGGTCTCAGAGTAAACCCGCTGTTGAACGCTTCATGGACTACTCTTACCGAAAAACAGCAATGGGTCTTTTGTTTGCACTATCCCATAGACAGTATAGCACACACCACAGAATTTAATAAACCAGTCGTGTATCACTGGCTGGAACAAAAAATAGCCCATAAAATGTTTTTCGCTGTGGAGGATCAATCTCTCGACCCATCCCGCTCCCCCGGCCCTGCTTGTATGCAGAATCAATACATGTACATTAGTTGTCACATATTTAACTCTGAGAGAGATTGTGCCCAATACAGCAATCAATATTCTCATACAATAATATTTATCCAAAAGCATACTTTATCAAATGTATATAATTATAAATTAAGTACACACCATTTTGATTACATGTACGTGGGGCATGTGAAGCTAGCTTTTACTCATGAGGTGCCAACTTGGATATGCTTACAACAAATGTCGTACAGCTGTCACGTACAAACTACCCATCCTGCAAACCTATTAACAATTCCTGCTGTTATCAACTCCAAGCACACTTTCGATTAATCCTGCAATCTTGCACCTTTTATGACAGACGTTTTCTATTGGAAACACGTTGCTACCAAAACAAAAAACAAAAAAGAACACTAAATTTGTTCTGTGATGATGCGATTCTATAAAAAAATACCATGAATCTGAGAGGTAAAATGAAAAATGTTCCATTGAGTTATAATACAGAGACAAACAATTTGACAGGTACCGCTCAAGTACCATCATATCACATTCATTTAATGTTAGATGCAAACAGCAGTGACAAAACGTTTTGTCTTGGTAACAGAACGCTCGCGCTATTGAATGCAAGGCTGGTACCGATCGTGTACTATCATATCACATTCATTTAATGTTAGATGCAAACACCGGTGTCAAAACGTTTTGTCTCGGTAGCAGAACGCTCGCCCTATTGAACATAAGGCTGGTACCGATCGTGTACTATCATATCACATTCATTTAATGTTATACGCAAACACCAGTGACAAAACGTTTTGTCTCGGTAGCAGAACGTTCGCCCTATTGAACGCAAGGCGGGTCTCAAGAAAGTTGGCTACCACGTGACAAAATATAAATATTTTCAACTAATTTATTGCAAGCATTTTTACATTTTATTAGCAGGATGAAAGTCTGGATCACCATTTAAGTACTCTTGGTCATACGCCAATATAAAAAATAAGGAACCCGGGTGAAACAGAGTATTTTCCAAAATCAACAAACAACAGGTGTACCTGCAAGGGAATGAAATGAAATCTTCACAGAATTAAGCCTTATGGGGTGTAGCCCAGCAGTAGAACGTCTGCCTGTGGCTCAATGGGTCAAAGGATCAATCATCCTCAGTGTTATTTCCCATTCCAATCAGTGATCCACGACTGGTCCATCAAAGGCTGTGGTGTGTGCTATTCTGTCTGTGAGAAAGTGCGCATAAAATATCCTTTGCTGTTATTCGAAGAAGAGTAGCCTACATGTACATGTATGTGGCGGCAGCGGGTTTCCTCTGTGACCAATTGCCGATATAACCGTACATTTGACATCCAATAACCGCTGATTAATAATCAATGTGTTCCAGAGGTATCGTTAGACAAACAAACTTTTTATGTGACTTCCAAGAGAAATAATAACTATAGCATATATATATTATTACTATATAGCTCATATAAAATATGATGATAGCCATAAGCAAAAATGAAATATTTCTAATTAATACCCTGTCATTCATTACAGATGAAACTATAGAAAAAAATCTGTCTAATTTCAGTGGTTATTACACGTATGTATCTACAACAGCATACCAAGTGATATTAGAAGATCACCGTTAATGTGTACAGTCCTAAATTGACATTTACAGAAGTGATCTTTAAGTTTGATTGATATTTTCGACTTATCTGTTATTTCAAGAGTTTTAAATTAAATTTAATGGAGAACTGGAGCCTGTTCCACAAAACATTGTAAGTCCAGTTTACGACTAGTTGTACACATAAACGTAAATAGATAAATTTCAATCTCTAACTGTTAGTGATACGACTATTGTTAGTAGCTGAGACGTCATGGGTTTTTGGTCATTTTTGGCGTATTACCCGAGGATGCTATTCATTCTTGGACACAAGTATGTTTAATTATATATTGGGAAACACTTTTTGTCACATATTTACGTCTACGTCCACAACTAGTCGTAAATTGTTTGTGGAACAGGCCCCTGAACGTGTTGCAGAAAAGCAATAAACAACACAGTGCTCAACAACATGCAGATCTCGAGTGCACATTGATGTTGTTGCCTGCAGTTAGGAATTAGGTTTTCCTTTCACAAAATGCTTATAAATTGCACTTGTGTTTTGCAAGTATGCAGGATATTGATTTTGTATAATCTTGTGGCACTTTTCTAGATTGCCCCCTAGACAGTTATCAGACGTGCAGTTAATACGAATATTAGTTCCAGTATAAATCACAACTCATAATTATGTAACTGAATACCAGCATGGACTTCCAGCACAACTCATTAGATACTAGATACTACTATAGAGACTATACCATACGAGTGATTGATAGATAACATTTATCCTATAACTTAACCATAATTACTATCCATGTTTCTGACAAAATGTGTGACAATTGTTTATGCTGTATGATCACGATTGATGTAGCAGTAAATGTTCACTGAATTAATAATGCATTTAATAATGAGTTTTTGTTAGGTGTGCAGTTAGAATATTGTTGTACGAGTGGCCATGTTTGTATTGTAAACCATTTTGACAGGTGAAAATAGTTACGCAATTTGCATAAATATGCCAATTTACATAGCGTTATTATGTCACACAATGACTTATATGATATATCGCCCATGTTAGCTACATGTATGCATAGGGAAATATTGCAAAATATTGGCTCCTATCTCTTTGTCCATCTGGGGCCATATTTATCAAGAAAAAACTTAAGTCTCTAAGATTGTGATTTAAGTTCTGAGAAAAAAACAACCCCTAAGTTTTTTGACGTTTTTGACTTAAGTCTTAAGTTTCGTCCTAAGGTGTCTCAAGAATTCTACAAAAACTTAAGCTTAAGTCGTTGTCTTACCTTATTCAATTTAATGAAACTTTAAGTCAAAACTTAAGAAAAACTTAAGTTGTTTGATAAATACCGCCCATGGGCAATAAATATGAATATAGCACCATTCAGCAGACTGCATACCCAACTACATGTGGATACACAAACAATGAGTTACATATAGCGATTGATTTACACTCTAGTACCCACTGCACTACTATTGTTTATACATGTACAAATAAACACTTCCATCACATATAATCAATCAATCAATGAGACAGACCATAACAGTGCTAACAATAACACACTTACTGGTAGAAAGTAATGAAAAACAAACACCTCAAATGTTCACAAAGTAATAGTATAGTGTGACATTTTCTCTAGTTGTGTACCTTACACAGGATATGTATTTTTGTAGCAGTTTGAATATCATAACTGGGAACTTCTTGTACAACATATGGTTGCTGGCTTCAAATGTCTAGGTAGTGGCCGAGTTGTAAGAATAATTAACTAGCATTATGTTATGATATTGCATGTCAGTGATTTATCAAATAATCTCCAATAAGCCAGACAAATTACAATTATGATGGTTAATATAATAATTCTATTATAATAAAATCTTAAATACCAATGGTTAGACCACCAATCAATTTATACCCTTATTAAATTCATATTAAATATATCCTATTTCTATTCTACACTACACTAATTAAATTCCAAATTTCCTTTTCAGGACTTACTGACCTTGGACACAGCCCTGACCATGGGCATCATTTTCTAAAGAAAAGTGGGGGGACAGGTGTTATTTATACTAAAAAGTTGTAGGAGGGGGTGGGGGACCATTGCATGTTAGACCCCACCCCCAACTCCAAAAAGTGGGGGGGGGGGACATGTCCCCCACCAAGTGAAGCCCAGGACCCTGACATTGGACTTTGACATCTGATAGTGGACTGTGCCCAGGGTGGGCATGCTTGAACCTTATGTGGATGCAAGCACCCAAAACATTTGGCTATTAATTGCTCTATAGCAATGTTTAAAGTTTTTGCAGATGAATATTAGCTAAAATGAAATTAGCCTGGCATCCAAAACTTCATATGATTATTTCCACATTAATTATAATAGAATAAAAACCCAACATATTATTTATGATTTATTCAACACAAATATCTCCAAAACAAGAACTTAATTATAAATATATATAAATAAATAAATAACAAACTTGGTTTCCTCCCCGTTATTTTATTAACCCTGAACAGACTGAGTTGTGTGGTATGAGTTTGAGAATAGACTGAGTATTTTAAAATATTCTACTACATGTATTTACAAAAATACCAGACATACATGTATTAGCAAACATTAATAAACAAGTCTTTAGCACAGAAGATGCATGCAAAAGGAAATAACTCTGTTTGTTTTGGTAAATCATAATAATGACAAATATGAGGGCTGTCTACAGCCGATATGGTCTAGAGTGAACAATACACCCTCCGCCGATATTGTTTGGAAAGGGATAAACAATTTTGACAAAAGTCTTAATGTATATAACCTGCATTTCAAATGCCAAAGTGTTGTATGTGACTTAATTAATGTATGACAGCATGCTATGATTTTCATGGACAAAATTGCTGAGGTAAAAATATGATCTGTCAGATTACAGGAACACCATCTAAATTATGCTCAGACAGATTACAAGGAACCACGCATACATGTTAAAGTTAAATTTAGAATTGTGTTTGACCTCATCCCACCTCTTCTAATTCTAACATAAAACATAAAACATAAAAATATTTGTTTTTAAAAACATAAAACATTGATCAACTGTGGGCTGATGTTTTTTTTTACAGGTAAGCAATCAGGATATGAACATGGTATTTACTCCCACCCCAACTTCCAAACATAGATCTGATTGTAAAACACATTGACATATTATGCCCAGTCCTAGCATGTAAATAGACAATAACTTAAGCTGGAGAGATAGTAACTACATTACTCCACATCTCCTTTCTCCAACGTGTAATAAAATATAAATAATTCTACATTTTTAACATCAAATTTCTACAACAATTATGACATACATGTATGCTCCAACAATATCTCATTCAGTTATTTGTCAGTGTCTTATGTTAAACACCAACATAATAATAATAATAATAGTCCAGTTGTAAGTACAGTCAAACCTGCTTTAGCGGCCACCTGTATTAAGCAGCCACCTGTCTTAAAGGGTCACCGTAATGTTCTACCAAATCAGCAATTTTAGTGCATTATGACCTGTATTAAGCAGCCACCTGTCTTAAGAGGTCACTTTTATTTACTCCCTTAGGTGGCTGCTTAACACAGGTTTGACTGTACATGTACAAAAAGTACACTCACACATTATGTAAATTTTGTTTAACCTTTGCATTATCAAGTTTAGAATTGGTAATATGGTTGACATTCACATTGCTGGTCGACTGTCCACAGCCTGAACATGAACAATCTAAACTATGGGCATTGAAAACCTCATAAATCCCTTGGCGGAACTCTTCACTCATGATGACGTAGATGAAGAACTTGATAAACGAATTGCTGATACCAAGCCACAGGAAGTAGAAATGAAGAAGAGAGGGAGCAAAAGTCTGATAATTATGTGCAACATTGTAAAGACGAAGGACGCAAAACGGCATCCACGTAACAGCATACACTACCGACACGACCATGTTGATGTGGTAGTTCCACGGCCGCGTTGCTCGGTCAGTGAACACCCGCTGGTATATGTTCAAACGGGTCTTGTAAGATTTTGTGAAGAGATAATAATTAGTGAAAATAAGTGTCACGACGCACGGAATTGTTATAAGCGATCCAGCAGTTAAAAAATAGAATCCTTGTGATTTCGTGTCTATCACGCAAATAAAAGCCATTTCATAATACTTCGCTGCAGCGTCCATAGAGAACAGAGGAGGACAGGAAAAACAGATCGCAGCAATCCATGCAAAAATAACCCAGCAGGCTGAACGAGGTGCCGACATAACAATCTTATACCGTTCTGGTTTCCGAATGGCAACATAGTGGTCCACATTTATCCATGTCAGAGAATACAGTCCTGCGATTAGAAATACAGCCGTCAGGTATCCTTCGATGTAACAGAAGGCGTTACTGTTGAAAATCCACTTGTTGTAGAGAGAGTTGAAGATGGAGAATGGAGTCACAAACACGCCCATGAAGAGATCGGAGGCGATCATGGAGAACAGGAAGCAGCGGTTGACGTTTCTGAACGACTCCGTCCAACACGCGACCATCAGCATCAAGCAGTTCAACGTGATTATCATCAGTGTCATCATTATGGTCAGGAACGTTTCAAACGTGAACACAACGTCAGCCATGTTGGAAAATATTTTATCCAATCAGAGTATCAAATATTGGATGATGATCACAAAGTCATTTTTATAAATTCTTCCAGCTATATAATAACATTGGCAGCCTTTTTGTTTGTAACAAACTAATTACTGTTTCAAGGTACATCCATTCCTAAAGTCTGCTGGTTCAGAATTCAACATATTATCCATTTGTTGGTCATAGCTTCTTCTATTTTACCACAAGCAACCATACCAATATTTTCCTTCCAACAAACGAAAAAAAAAGTTTTTTTTCATGTAAGCAGACAAACCATCCATAAGCAATTTGATGAGTCAGTCAACAGTTAGCTGTTAAAACGTCATTCTTTCTCTCTAGGAATTTGATCATCCAATATGTTTTGACTGCATCGCACCTGTTTGCAGAAGTGAGATGCTGCTGTTCACATAGGTGGAATGAAAAACTCAAACCATTGCTTCTCTAACTTGTCTGCATTCACTAAAAATGGCAAAGGGTAATACAACAGAGACTGGATCGGAGAAGTTGATCAATGTTTGCTGTTCTATCATAATGAATGTCGCAGATTAAATTTCTCCAATCACTTCTATTCCATAGCGGCACGTCAAATTGTGATTACTAGGGTTTTCTAGGTGTGCTGTACTTCGACTTTTTCTATGAGATATTTGAAAACCAGCTGGTAATTACTGCCTGAAAACTGTGTACTGACAAGATCGGGGGATATCTGCATCTGATCACAACTAATTAAGAGTAAGCTTGCTGGCTTGTCTGCTGTCTTTTCTGTTGACATTGAACTGCACAAACAATGATCGCTGTTCAATACCGCCGACGCCTTAATAAGACGTTGATTTATTTCTCAAACAATATCGCTTTATCCACATGACATCTCATTTCTGAAAGAAAAAAAGAAGACACATTTTATATTTTTTTAAATGTTACCGCTAAGTAGATGATATATTCAATAGATACAAACAAATAATATACAACAAAATATATTGTAAACATAAATTATTACTATGTATAAATTATTAGCACATTTGTTAAGTTTATATTTATGTCGATATTTAATAACTTAAAAAATAACTATACATACAGGTGTACATGTATATATTAAAATTAGTATGCAGTACATCATCAATATAATCCACCTGACATCACTCATTTTCAATGTAGCTACATGGAATAGGCCACTTAATTTTTCTTTGTTTACTTTGAAAGTCACCAATACTTCAATATGTTCTGTATTTTTAAACAATATTAACAATAATTATTCATATACATGACAACATTTTAGATAGTTTAACTTGTCATGAATCTACCAATCTGTAACCTCAACTTGACACCCGTCTACCAGGCTCAAGACTGTTGGTACTGAGTTCGAATCCCACTCCAAGCAAAGGCAGAATCGAAGGGATATTGTGACACAATAAAGATATGGCATACATGTACATGTACTCACGAATCACTGCCAAAGCAATGATGATACGAGATATTCGCAAAAGGTGAGCATAATATAAGTAAGTCATAACTAACTAACTAACTAACTAACTAACTAACTAACTAACTAACTAACTAACTAACTGAACTAGAATACAAATATACAAGAACCTAATGTTAAACAAGCAATAATGATCAAGCTACTGATGATACCAGACTGCAGCCTGTTCTAACTACATGGAAACAGCCATTAGCAGATGTTGTCCGACTAAATACTCCCAAGGTGTCCACTCCCATCAAGCAGTTTTATTGTCTACAATCACTTTGTACAAGTATATAATATATACATGTACAGTCGAACCTGTCTTAAGCAGCCACCTAAGGTAGTAACAAAAAGTGGCCTCTTAATACAGGTGGCTGCTTAACACAGGTCATAATGCACTAAAATTGATGATTTGGTAGAATGTTATGGTGACCCTTTAAGACAGGTGGCTGCTTAATAC
>JAULBR010107755.1:0-10539 GCA_032355825.1 Melanodrymia aurantiaca | reverse complement strand
CTGTCTGTCTGTCTGTCTGTCTGTCTGTCTGTCTGTCTGTCTGTCTGTCTGTCTGTCTGTCTGTCTGTCTGTCTGTGCGTGTGTGTACTTGTGTGTGTGGTCGCGCGCGTTTGTGTTTGTGTGTGTGTGTGTGCGTGCGTGCGTGCGTGCGTGCGTATAAGATATAAGATAGTAGGTGACAACGTTAAATATACAACACATACATAATTTATATATTAATCAGGCGCACGCTCTCTAAGCTCAATGGTGTCTTCATCAGGTGATGTTATTAATTAAAGAGGAACGGTAAAACTAATGCACGATTAATGTATAAATGATATATAGGTTGGACTTTAACGGCGTTACCCGCTCTTATTGTTATATCTATACAAGTCCGTTTGAAAAGCAATGTACATAATCAGTAGAAGAGTTCAATCTATGGCGTCTATTAATGTCTTCCAGTGACTTATTATTACATTGAGACATATAAATAAATATACAAGACATTACAAGTTGGTTAAATTCGTTGCAGTCGGGTTGTGAGAAGAAATTACTATTTTGACCACCATTTTGTTTTCTTGTCTCTTCTTTTCTGCGCGTTCGAATATAAGGTGGAACATACCAAATAATAAAATTGCGAATTATAGTTCGGTGAGCACCAGAATGTTAATAGCGCACTTAATGGTACATGGCCTGCAATTGGTAATACATGTACACGTAAACAAATTTAAACTATAATAATTGATTATGTAACTGTTTTTTGTTGTTGTTGTTATATAATGCAGTTTTATCTGGCCAGTAAATGCATGTGATTTTATTTCATCTGGTACAACTTTTTCAAGTAGTCTTGCTTGATACATGTATGGGGTACACTAAAATTAGCCATGATTTCTGTTGTTGATAAAACGGGGGTTCCAATATAAACATCTGATTATCTCATAAATGAGCGGGACAAGGTTCCATTTCCTTAGCTCAGTTTTAAGTGTGTGTAGTAGTTATATTTATGGAGCACATCGAACCTCAGCGGACAATCCGTTGTTCAATGGGCAAAAAGATAAAGTTTGTTTATTTAACGATACCACTGGAACACATTGATTATTAATCAGCTTCTAGTGAATGTCACAGAGGAAATCCGCTGCCACAACATAGAATACTCTTCTTAAAAAACAGCAAGGGATCGTTTACGTGTATTAGTCTTTCCCACAGATAGGATAGCACACAACAATGCCTTTAATAGACCAGTCGTGAATCAGTTATTGGAACGGGAAATTACCAAACAGTTCCACTGAGGAGTATTGGTCCGTCGACCTATCGAACCTCAGGCAGACGCTCTTGCGATGGAAGACCGACGTATTCGAAACAATATGCGTTATTTTGGCACTACATTTCCCATATTTGATCGAATACGATACGATAGTGGTCCTGTAATTATTGACATTTGTTAAATATATTTTATCCATAAAATATCTTCTTTTAAATTCACAAAAAGTAGATCTGAAGAACTGTTTTCTTAAAAAAAAAAAAGTCCATTAATTGTTTTACAAATAAAATCGCATCAATAAAATAGTATTCCGTGTTACTTTCCTCCCAAGTCACGAAGAGAACCATATTGATTGCTAAAATGCATTTAGCATGTCCGAGGGAGTTGAACTCTTCATAGTTTTCCTCTGAACCCAGATGACTCTGTGGCGTGAATACAATCGATACACCCGTCGTCAATTGGTTTCCCGTTGTGGTTAAAGACTAGCGGCCGGCCGGGGAAAGTGGTAAAGAAATGAGGCACCCTGCAGTAAACACTGGCCGGAATCATCCTGTGTGTATAATGCGACCCCAATATACGACTGAATAGCACAACAGCGTGCCGTGTCATCAGGTTAACACTACAGAAGGCCAGATATACAGATATTTAGATATACGTGCATGCATACGTACATACATACGTACATACATACATACGTACATACATACGTACATACATACATACATACGCACGTACATACATACATACATACATACATGTACATGCATGCATGCATGCATGCGCACGCGCGCACACGCACACACACACACGCACACACACACACACGCACACAAACACACACACACACACACACACACACACGCACGCACGCAAACGCACGCACGCACACACATAAGCCATAGTATAAATGCGTGATAAGTGATAATAATTATGTTTACAATAACTGATCAATTAGTTTTCAAAAGTACAATACAATGACAAACAGCGGAAAAGACTATTGTTGTAACGAAGGTGGTCGATAAATATTAGATTTAATCACAAATACCCGGATGTATATATGATAAAGCTATATTGTTCACAGCACACACGGATGTTAGAACGGATATTTGTCCAACAATGGATTATAACAAATCTATTAAAACAAATTAGATGACCAGAGACACATTGTAATTAGCACTAATTAGGGGCGTTCTTAAGTGGACTAAGTACAGGAGTTGACACTTAAGAATGGTGGATCTTGATACTATCATATAAAATATTTATATTTTGCTCTGCTATGGTATATGACATTTATTCACTACTACGTATATATCCTCTCGTACTATTATATAGAATATTAATATTTTGTTCTGCTATTGTACATAACTTATATATAATTTTTAAATCCACCTGTAAACCATCTTGTCATGTATAATATAATTATGTATGTTCCTCTTACGCCGCTGTGGAACCGCCCGAGTGTAAATAAAGTTCTGTTCTGTTCTGTTCTGTTCTGTTCTGTTCTGTTCTGATTAGTACACCAATAGAGAACACTTTAACGTTAGTTTCGTTGATGTACTCATCATGCTAATTTAATCTCAAATTTGGGGTACTTTGGGTGGCTACCGTTATGATTGGTATACAGGATGTAGCGAAAGGCCGTTTGGGGGTCCCTCAACCCACAGCTGCACATTCCGGCCCTCAGACCTTTTGCACTCGCAATGCTAATTAAACCTCTCTGGGCTCCCGGATTATTCGATGTCATATTTGATATTGTATATACGTAAAGATAAGCGGCAGTATTATATTAATATTATATGGATCTGTATTAAATAATATTTATGTAATTTTAAAGCGATAACTTTATACTATAAACAATGGATTGAAGAAATAGCGACTGGGTATGTTGGTATCAATTTGTTTATTGGGTTACATGCGATTATAGCGGAACATCTTGAGTTTATGAAAGCTATAATGGTTAGTGCCCCGTGACTGGTATATCAAGTTGCCTGTGGGAAAGTGTATACAAAACATCTCTGTTTATCGAAACAATAGTCTTTCTGGCGACAATTGACTCGTTATCTTACTATCGAGACCATGTGGCACGATTACCAGATGTTGGATATGAGATAGCCGTTATTAAATTTAACACATAACTATTTAAAGCCACTGGCTCAAGTTTCATAATTATAGCGATTCCACAATAGCGCGCACCATAGCGTTAACGATAGGAATAATAATTATTATCAAAATGAAGAAACAATATCTCCATACGCCATGCAGAGTCCAGATGGTTTTTTCTTCTAAAAACAGGCGTAACGGTATATGTATACACACCACTGCTTAAACAGTGATGACACCATGTGATCGCGAAAGTTGATCATATCCTGCACCCCAAGTAGCTTTAAGCCATTTTATGTCAAGAATAGATTAAGAAAAATGTGTATCTCCTAGTATATATTGCCACAAAACTGTTTACGGATTGTTAGAGGAGTTGGACTATAGTACACAGTCGTTTTGTTTGGATACCAAAACATTGAACTTTTGTTCTACACCCATGTTACCTATTCACACTGGCACCACGATTATGACCGCTTCATGTCTGTGTTTCCAACTCATATTGATTTGTTGAACATTTGTATAATAGGAAACAAGCATATACCAGCGAGACATAATTCATAATTTCCTACAATTATAATATGAAATTTCTAACACATGCCAAACCAGGCCTATGTGGGCTTTAATTTGCTCGCCAGTTGTATTACCCCTGACACTAGTTGAAAACACGAGACCCCCCATGCATGCCGCGTAACACGACATATTGATGGGTGTCTGAGTGGCCGCCAAGCCAGCAGATGGTCTGGCTGCACAACAAGTTACTGTCTGTGCTGACCAACGAGACGTCCATTGAATGCTGTCCGACTATGACTGATGCACTTATAAAGCCTTTAATCTAGTGTCATATAGATGGTGATATTTGCGGAATCAATAGGGCACACGATGTAGAAAATATGAAATAACCTAATTAGTATTGATGCTGCATGAAGATACGGGTCCATAAGAGAACTGATGGAACTATTGACAGCAATTACAGCACACGTAGAGCCTCTAAAAGCCGGGTGTCCGTCACAATAAATTGTGTATTATTATGGTTATAGGATACTGAGGTTAATGATGGCACGTATCGGGTTTGGACCCTGGTACCAACTCCAACCCAGAGTCAGTGCTCCCGTGAGGTCCAATGGGACGGTGTACAACCACTTAAATAGAACGGTGGTCCATACAAAGTCTGTTTGTGCCATTCTGTCCATGGTATAGTGCATACTTATAAAAGAACCCTTGCTGCTTGTCGATTAAGCATCCCACGGTGTATGACGACAGCGGGTTTCCTCTCTCATACTAACATTAACTTCTGTCCTTGGCAGACAGTTGAGACAGTTATAGTCTGAATGTCAAAGACAGTTAGTTATAACCTATTTGCGTGCTTATATCCAATTATGGTTCAAGCACGTCTGTTGTGACCATGCAGTCCAGCTACCGCGAATGCCTGCCCACAACAGACGTTAGTGTTAGTATGATAGAGGAAACCCACTACTCCGAATTGATAAGTAGCCAGGGATCGTTTATGTGCATCTTCCCACAGACAGAACAGTACATACCAGAGGGCCTTTGTCAAACCAGTTTTAGCCACTGGTCGGTGTAAGTACATGGACCCATTGAGCCTTACGGAGCACTTGATTTGGGTTGGAGCCAGTACTGGGATTAAAAATCCCATATGCCACGAATGGGATTCGAACCTAGTACCTACCAGTCTTAAGCCCGATGCGTTAAACACTGCGCTACGGAGGCCGGTACCATTGTCCAGGACAGCGTTCTGGCACATTCTATATACACATGTTAAGAAGTTAAAACAACAACCGTAGCTGACGAAAAGACAATTTGTTCAATCATTCTGGCCACTCCACCCTCTGACTTGAGCACGACCCGTAATTGGAAATCCAGACATCACATGAGCAAGGCAGCTGAGGTCCTCAGATGTGCAACTTTTATACAAAGGTAACCCGTGATCCACGACTAATCTATCAAAGGAGGTGGTTTGTGCTATCCTGTCTGTGGGAAAGTGCACATAAAAGATCCCTTGCTGTTATGCGAAAAAGAGTAGCCCATGTGGTGGCAGCCTGTTTCCTCTGTAACCAAGTGTCGTAATTAATGTGTTCCAGTGGTGTCTTTAAACAATCAAATTGTATCTTTGTACACATCTTCTTTATGACAAGGTTTATCAGCATTTAGTTAGTCTGTTAATCTATACCGTGTACTTTAAATAAATTTGTTACAACCAGACACCGCTGTTCATTAAAATAGCTATATACATGTATATATTTTGCTCTTTTAATCGATAATGTCCAACCACCACGCTCGGAAATCGTGCTACGGTCACAGCCTACACACGCAAACAGCACTTTCAATCTAATTTGGAAAACAGAATAAGCAAGACGCCAAGAAAGTCCGTCTCCTGTTCACCCACATGCCATAAAATGTCTAGTCATATTGATCGCGCTTTAATTGCTTACAAAATTGGATTTTGTGCCCAGACATCATTTGCAATATTTGTAGGATGGTCAGAAGTACTATTCCTATTGTCATACATATCCACTCCTTCATTTCCACACAGAGAGATAATATACACTGGGAGGAAGTTAATGGATAAAGATATCAGAAAAATCATTATTGTTGTAGACCTACGAGCATTGCTGGTATAGAGTTTTCAGATGATACAAATATCATGTCCCAAACCGGCGGATAGATAGATAAAGGTAAAAATGTGTTTAATGACATTCACGACTTAAATTTTGACATGCATACTTCTTTTTCTTCTTCTTCTTCTTCTTCTTCTTCTTCTTCTTCTTCTTCGTTCAAATGCACATGTATACAATACCATGCAGAAGACACCCGCTGCCGCCACATAAGCTACTCGTTCAAATATCAGCAAGCGATCTATTAAATTCATATATAAATAGCCGTGATGGCACATACCACAGTTCTCTGTACCGCCTCCAACTCTCTAGATATGCAAACCATACACAATATCTGCACCAATGATTCCGACTAGTTCACCAAACTCCGCGGTATGTACTATTCTGTCTATTAAAACAAAATGATGCATGGGTTTCTTTTGTATCTTTCCTGTCAGTCGCGGTTTATGACAACGAAGATACAATTTCAATTCAGAGGGTGTGTTTAATTGAATACAAACACTTAAACTAGGTAAATCAGTATTTTAATCACAGACTGCCCACGAAAGCTAGTGGGTGGACACCAGTGCACGGTGTATGGATGGACTCCATGGGATGTCGTTATAATGTCTAGCCTTATAATTAATTTGACATTTCAAAAATAATATTTCTCATGCGTTTATAGATTCTCCCGAAAAAGTAAATCGAACTAATTATCTATCATAAATATTTCGTAAAATGTGAACTGTTTTATTCCATAAAATAAGAATAAAAGAAGAATGTTTTAAAGGCACACACTTCAGATGTGCGTCGTTTATACAAAGGTAACCAGTGATTCACGACTGGTATATCAAAGGCCGTGGTGGGTGCTATTCTGTCTGTGGGCAAGTGCACATAACATATCCCTTGCTGTTATTCGAAGAAGAGTAGCCTATGTCGGGGCAGCCGGTTTCCCCCGTGACCAAGTGTCGACATAACCGTGCGTTTGACATCCAATAATCGCTGTCGTTAAAAAAATAAACTTTATCTTTTTTATTTGCAATCTGTTTACAATTTTGCGTATTTCATCTTTGACAGAATCTCTCGATATACATTTCACAATCTTTTTGCAATCAACAGACTACAGAGCAAGTCATTGTTTTAGCATGAGAATTGTAATTCCCTACTCCACGATAAGACTGGGTGATCTTAGATATCAGCTTACAAACACGACTATAGGAACGGACATCTTGCTTTACACTTATTGCCACACATAACCTGCCTGCGAGTGTGAGGAATGCGACACGTACGTCCCATTCCCAGATGGTTATTGCATGCTCCAGTAAACACTCACTGAGGACTGCTTGGTTATTGACCTTCCTGCAGTCATATAGTGCCAGCCATTCGCTCCGTAACCTCGACCGCGTTACCCTTCCTTCACTCGAGCTCGCTCTCTGTCTGCCAGGCGTGTTGGGAAAGCACTGCGGCTGTCAGTGGAAGTAGCTAGCTAGCCCATTTGGCAAATACAGCACGAGTTAGTACTAAAAATACCAACAGCCACTCTTGCTACTCCATCAGTCAAAACAGGTTTGTTTATATTTGTCTAGTTTACAAAACATACACAGTCTGTCCATATCCGATGTAGGTAAAATAGTCAGTACATGGTAGGTAGGTGAGTACGAGGCCCGTATTTAGAGAGGTTTTCGGTCGGGGAATGTGGATCGAGGTTAGTCCGAATGATCCTCGTGCGCAAACATTTTTAATAGCATTAATTTTTGCTTCTGTATGGTTTACCCAGAGCCATAACACCCTGTGACCCCACTACTACTTACCGTGTAAATAAGCCATTTGATTTATTGCAAGTGCATGGTACATAAAACCCGTAAATCAATAGACCCTGTGCTTCAATTGTCTGGTGTGGAAATCGATTGTCACTTGCAAACACTTGTGAAACTTACAATATCTCAAACACAAGTAATCAAACCTCTGATAGGTATGTAAGATACTTCCCCCCAATACACCATATTGTACAACACCCACTATAACCATTATTTTTATAATTATCCAAGACAGTGTTGTAAAATTATAATATAGTTGCTGAATTGTAAAAGAGTAGGTGCATTAAAAAATCCCAGGGAAAGGCCTGACTTTACTTTATGAAAAAACCCAACTGCCCTGCTGAACATCCTATATATCCGGACTGATGTCAAGACAGATATTTCATAAATAAGTCTCCAGCCACACTCACGTGGAGCCCAGACAAACTCATCGCCAATACCATCCCACCCCCACCCCAATCAACATAACGATACAAACTGTAAAGACGCTGATTCAGTCAGTCAGTCAATCAATCTGTCAAGGTTTTGTTGAGGATGCCCGTATTCAGGCATCCCTCTCCATAAGCACAGTCCGCCATCAAGGGTCGGGACCCAGTGTCGGGCTGTACCCACGGAGTGATGATTCGAGTAGGATATTATTTTATTTTGGGGGGATGTCAGTCGTGGATCACTGGTTGGAACGGGAAATCCTTCCATCTCATCCACCCACCCACCTCCCAGATGGACACTCTTACGGTGAGCACACAACATCCAATTCAGCACAATATTTGGGATGTATTGAGTTCAGTTTTGCACCGAGGAGAAGACTTTGCACGTTTACGTTGACCGCGCGACTAGCGTGAAGAACAGTAACCCGAGAAATGTCGGTTAAGAACAAAAGCATAGGCACATGCGTGCACATCACTTAATGGGAATATCATTTCTTCAGCCAGCCTCAATACTACGAAAAACGGGATGTTTGTACCGGTATTGTCATAGTAATAAGGCAGGAATAATAGGTTGATCCATCTAATAATGCAACGCATCACGAAGCGAATAGTTCTAGCCAAGCACGTAAACATGCGGATTAGCTCAAATGTATGTATTCGTTGATCGAGTTAATTGGATACAAACTAATTTGTCTTGTAGGCCTACATTAGTGATGTTGTCACTATAGTTATATGTTATAGTTCGTCAAGACAAGACTAGTAGTATTAGTATTAGTATTAGTATTAGTATTAGTAGTAGTAGTAGTAGTAGTATTTCTAAATACAGTGTATAGTACTACTAATAAAAATAGTATACTGTGGGGAAAGTAAATATTTGACCTTTTACGTCGTAGATTGTTAACAAATTTTCATTTATTTGTTGCCTTAGATAGAACAGGACCGAACTGATTTACAATCGCTCACCATTTTGGCGGAAAAATCGAGATCACGTGACTAAGAAATGCTCTATGGAACTTATCATGTACAGGAGTACAATTTTGAACATAAGTGTTTGGTTGTTTCGATGTTTTGATGTTCTATTATAAAGGAAATTTCAACAAAAAGATAAAGTTGGTTCTCTTAACGCACTATCCCATAGCCTATGCAATGTTTTGCCCTGTAGAGGATAGATCCCACGACCCATCCCGCCACAGGCAGACACTTTACCTCTAGACTACGTCCCCATCGCTAGAAATGTTAGAGTTCCTCCCGCTTCGGTTCATGACTGGTGCACCAAATGTTGTGCTATGTGATAATCCCGTCTGTGTGGATGTGCATATATAAAAGAAAATACACGATACATAGCTTGATTTCCATAATCCCTCTGCAGATCAATACTTAATCAATGTGTTCTAGTGATGTCGTTCACCTTTGCCTTTGTTTTGATCGCATTTTCTTTGGTTTTCAGAACGAATTGTCGAGAATGAGGTTACATAAGATCTACCTCTCTTTATACCGTCCCACTGCCCATTATTTACCGTAATCAAAGCTAACGGATCGAACTATCTGAACAATGCAAACTGTCTCGCTCGTTTATGTGTAACTGATACGCGATAATGGAACCAATAAATCAGATAGCACTTTGTTGGGAAACACCCATTTATAACAATAAGTGTCAAGACTAGTAGTACGTTTATTTTCTAAACTAGGGCAGTATTGGAGCCAATCAAACTATTTCGGACGGTGGATAATCGTTCTGACACAGCGACCGACATGGGCAAGACATGTTTGATCAGGCATCGTCTTACGGAGTATAGCACTGTGACCTTCCACAGACCACTCACTCTCTGTAACACTCACTCTCTTTACCAGCGGCCGGACAACCACATCGGACCGGTGTAAAAGGAACGTAAGTCCTACTGGAATGCAAGTCCGGTTATATCATAACAAAATGGATTTAATAATAAAAGTCTGATCCATAAAACAAGATATTACCTACAAGTTCTAGAGTTAATGTCAAAAAAAAACGCAATAAAACTATGTATTATATAAAAGTCTGGTTTGGACTAGGATTCCTAGGTTACGGCTAGGTATGTAGGTCCCATAGATTATACATTGTATCGGACCTGTATTCCTACGGACTTCTATTCCTATTACACCTGCCTCCGTGGTGTAGTGGATCTCACTTTCCGACTTCAAACCAGAGTTAAGTGCTCCACTAGGCCCAATGGGAAGGTGTAATATCACTTATACCGACCAGTGTCCACAACTGATTTAACAAAGGCCGTGGTATGTGCTGACCTGTCTGTGGGAAAGTGCATATGAAAGATCCCTTGCTACTTATCAATTTGGAGTAGCGGGTT
>JAULBR010107744.1:0-10540 GCA_032355825.1 Melanodrymia aurantiaca | reverse complement strand
GTTGGGACAGTGAATTTTCAGACACGGCCAGTGAATTTTCAAATCCACTGGTCCCATGGCAAGTGAAATTAAAAAAAGATTCTAGAACCCTGGAATGAATGAATGAAATGAATGAAGTAAAATTTAACGACACCCCCAGCACGAAAAATATATAAATCGGCTATTAGGTGTCAAAATATGGTATATACAATGATATAAAATAAAGAAGAAGAAAGAAAAAAAGTAATTAAATAATTAGTCTAATCGCAAGATATCAGAGAGATTATGAGCCAAATAATATTGAGCAGTCTTCGCAAAGAGAACAAAAACCAAGGAGAGCTGAAGATCACTCTCCTGAAATAGTACCAGGAGAGCAATCACTCTCCTCAGTGAATTTATTACAATTAATATGCTAAAAATAGAATGTTTTAAATTGTAAATCTTTTCTATTAACAAAAAAATGTTTATCAATAATTTTACATACAATGTCCTTTGGAAACACATCTAAAGTTGTTTTGTTTACCAAAACCACTGGATCACAATGATTTATGATCAGGAGGCGTTGGATGCCAAACACGGTTATGTTGACATTACCTCAAAAGAAACCCGTTGCCACCACATAGGCTACTCTTACGAAATAGCAGCAAGGGATATTCTATACACCCTTTCGCACAGAGAAGACAGCACATACCACAGTCTTTGATGTACCAGTAGTGACAGACCACTAGTTTTGACGACACATTAATATGACAAAACACGGACTAATCAATCACAGTTCTATAACAGAAACCATAGCAACGACTGCAAAAGTAGGACCATTACGTCTATAATGGAACACAATAAGCACTGTATCACAGAAGCCATACGAAGTAGCTCCTGAATAATGTTGCTATACGACAGGAAATTGATGTTTCATTCTGGTCAACACGATGAATGACCTATGAAGCAGGTCGTATCTCACGGCAAGAGCATCCGCCTGAGGTTCGATAGGTCGACGGATCGATCCTCCTCAGTAGAACCATTGGGTTATTTCCAGTTGCAACGACTGATCCATGACTGGTCCATCAAAGGCTGTGGTGTATGCTATCCTGTCTGTGGGAAAGTGCTCATAAAAGATCCCTTGCTGTTATTCGAAGAAGAGTAGCCTATGTGGTGGCAGCAGGTTTCCTTTATGACAAAGTGTCGATATAACCGTGTTTGACATCCAATAACCGCTGATTAATAATAATCAATGTGTTCCAGTGGTGTTGATAAACAAACAAACTTTATAATTATAATGAAACCCAACAAGCACTGTATCACAGAAGTCACACAAAGAATGAAGTTCCTGGGAGATGTTGCTACATGAGAGGAAATTGATGTTTCATTCTGGGTGAGACAATGAATCACACAAGCTGCACATAAAAGATCACTTGCTGTTATTCAAAGAAGAATAGCCTATGTGTCAGCAACAGGTTTTCCTATGGCCAAATGTCGATATAACCGTGTTTGACATCCATTAGTGGTGTCTTTAAACAAACAAACTTTATAATTATAATGAAACCCAACAAGCACTGTATCACAGAAGTCACACAAAGAAAGTAGTTCCTGAGAGATGTTGCTACATGAGAGGAAATTGATGTTTCATTCTGGGCGAGACAATGAATCACCTGAAGATAATTATTTTGCCAAAACAGACAATATGTGGTGGAATCTTTTACGTTCCACTCACATCTTATTTTTAAATTGCTTAAAGAGTCCAAATTTTTATGTAAAAAAATTAAAATTCTTTAGGTCTAAAATATTTAATTTATATAATAATAGTCTTTTCACTGTCTATATGTATATTGGTTTTTTTTAGTTTCATCATTATTTTTAGCTGGACTGATTTTTTTTTATATCCTACACTGTATGTATCATTTACATTTACAATATTTTGACACCCAATAGCAGAATTGTTTTCTTTTTCGTGATGGCGTGTCGTTAGACATTCATTTGCCACAATAGAATTAAAAATATCACTATAAAAAATTATCAGAACTATATTAAAAATGAATACTAGGGTATAGGTATTTACTTTTAGTAAGATATAAAACCGATTAAAAAGAAATGATTTAAACAAATAATTCAAAATATTGGTTATAATTAATATAAACAACGGCATGAATGGATTACATGTAGTTATATTTTTTTGTGATCTGGAATTGTTCATTCATCATTTCACATTCCAACCCGTGATCCTTAATTGGTCTGTCAGTTGGAAGAATAGCCTATGTGGTGGCAGCGGGTTTCCTCTGACCATGTGTCAATATAACCATGCGTCTGACGTCCAATAACCGCTGATTTATAATCAATGTGTTTCTAGTGGCGTCGTTAAATAAAACAAACTTTACTTTAGATACGATATTGATTCCCAGGGTTTAATCTACCATACAATTTGTGGTCATTTACTGGCGACATTCCCCTACTGAGAATTCGTAATTTGAAAAAGAAATTAAATCCCAATTTTGAAAAAATAAATTCCCTCAATATAATAAAAAAAAAATTTTACATTCTCACACCACAGATGAATGGATAAAAAGTTTTATTTTTATACTACAAAAAACCCCAATTATTATTACTCTTTTAAAAGGAAAATAACAAATTAACATAAGACATCCTAACATTAATATTTCGTCTTTTGGATCATGGTATATTTAACATATTTCAGTATCGAACGTTTGCTGTATCTGCAGGATGCAACTGTAGACATGCAGACTCAATATATTTAACAGATTTGTGTAGATACGTCATTGATTTCACTTCTATATTGTTATCACTTACATATTTCAGTATCGAACATATGCCAAGCCGCATGCTGTCCAATATCTGACGGAAGCACAGACGTATGGACTCAATATATTTAACAGATTTGAGGAATATTTTGATCCAAACTTCCCAATGAAAAAACTTGGTAAGAAATATTTTTGGAAATGTTTAACCTTGTGTATAATCTGGGCCTTTTTTCTAGGGTCCTTGTTTGAACAAACTCAAAAGAAAATAGTGTATTAGAAAAAGAGAAATTATATTTCTTTGTTAAAGGGGTATGCTCATAGTTGCCAAAACGGCATCTCCTTCGAAAACGTTTAATGATTTTCATGTTTTTAATATAGTGTGTACCTTAAGCTAGAAGCACACAACATATTACAATAAAATAATGTCCGTTAATAGTCCTCCCACCCCAAGAAAATAGCCAATAAAATGTTTTGCGCTGTGGAGGATCGATCCCTCGACCCATCCCACCACATGCAGACACAGGGGACTGATGACGTACATTGTATTTGTAGATAATATAGCGATTCCTGATTTCACTGCTGGTGCTATGGAGAACTGTACATTGAGTTTGTATTTGTAGATAATATTGCGATTCCTGATTTCACTGCTGGTGCTATGGAGAACTGTACGTTGAGTTTGTATTTGTAGATAATATTGCGATTCCTGATTTCACTGCTGGTGCTATGGAGAACTGTACATTGAGTTTGTATTTGTAGATAATATAGCGATTCCTGATTTCACTGCTGGTGCTATGGAGAATTGGGGACTGATTACGTACAGGGAGACAATTATCTACGAACCGGGCGTCTCTGCCGCTTCAGACAGAGAGTGGACTGCGAGAGTTATCTCCCATGAAATTGCCCACCAGGTACTGTAAACCGTTTTTATATTGTGACATATTTTGTTCGCGTATACGCCCCTAAGTGCATGTTGATGACGTACAAATTTTGCGAACAACCGTCGGTACATGAAAGCACATTATAAGCAGGAAAAATTACGTGTGATTATGCATTCTGCGAATTGAGATTGAGCATGAACTAGATGCGAAAATTAAACACTCGTGAAATATTCACGGTTGACAGTAACAAATCTAGATTCATATTTTCAAATTCCAGGAATGTATTAGAAAGTTTTTCGTTTGATATTTTCCATATTAAAAAACCTGGTGACGAATCCTCTATATATTTTTCAGTGGTTCGGGAACATCGTGTCGCCGAAGTGGTGGAATTGGATTTGGCTTAACGAAGGGTTCGCGACCTTCTGGGATTACCATATTGTAGGTGAATTATACCCAGACTGGAGAATGGTGAGTCAGCATTTATTTTTCACTTAAAGGGGGATGATCATAGTTGACTTAGGCTGGTTTTGTATAAGTGTGAAGAACAACTCTAAATTGGTTTTATTTTTAATTAAGTAATAAATGAATGAATGAATGAATAAATGAGTCACATTGGCTATTGGGTGTCACAAAGTTATACCAACAAAACACAAATCCATCAAGATTATAAAAGTCATATGTGAGACCTAGGTTTTCATTAAAATTAATCTGAAAATAAATTAATGGATAACTACACAACAAATGCAAATACCTACAAAAAATCTTCAGAAAAATTCGCCATATTCTTTGCAGACGATGGATTTTTCTGAAGAATGTTTTGCATATATTTGCATTACAAATAATTTTATTTGTTAGCCTAAGCTTATATAATTTGGACACAAAAATTCTGCCCTGTCATGGCAAAAGGAAGCAAGTAACATTTTTCACAAAATGCACTTTTTTGGCTCATTGGCATAAGGAAGTACGTACAGCTCCTCTAAACGTATCGAAATTGCTTTCCAACTGTACGATATCGTAAGATATAACTCTAAATTGTGGCATTTGTGTGCAAATACAATGTAGTACTAAATGAATACGTCACTTGCTTCCTTTTGCAATGACAGGGCAGAATTCATCAATACTTTATGTTGGTATTAGAAATTGGGGTGGGGTAAAACCCAATCCTAACTTTGTTCAGATTGTGAAAGATTGTCATGTATGCACAGTCCCTTAGGCAGTAATTTGTTGATTTAAACTGTTGATTGTTGTAAACTGAGATTTAAAATTATTACAATGAAATCTGTCTATAAAGGCCACCCAAGTAATCTACAAAATGTGTTCACTATGAATAGTGGACCTTTATGTTCAAGATTAGATACATGCATATCAATAAAGTTTCCTTTCTAGACGAGCTGAAATAAAGGTGGTCTCTATTGGTTGAAATATAATATAAAAATATAGAAACAGGCAAAAAAGTTGTAATAAACTATCTGAAGAGTCGGAAAGTCTGCTGTTTGTTGAGAACAATTTAGTTCAGCTGACAATGTCATATCAAGCAGTGAAGTGAGTGAATGAACAGCAGGTAGTATCACATCACACGCTACTCATCAAAAAAGGTACAATATATTATTTTAGGCTGTAATGCAAATAAGCAGTCTTGAGATGAGCATATATAATATCTATAGGCTATGCTGATTTATGGTAATACACATGTAGCAATAAATACTTTTGTGGTGAACATATCCTTCCTTATGGTAATACCAATAAGCATTTTAAGTTGAGCATACATGTCCTGCTTTACCAATAAGTAGTTTTAAGATTAGTATATCCTGCACTATAGTAATACCAATAAGCAGTTTTAAGATTAAACATTTCCTACTTTTTAGTAATGCCAATAAGCAGTTTTAGGGCAAGTATATTATGCTTTATGGTAAAACCAGGAAACAATTAAAAGGTGAGAATATCCTGCTTCAGATATAATTAGTTATATGCTGAGCATATTCAGCTTCACCAATAAGCAGTTTTTTAAATTGAGCACACTGTTTTACCACTAAGCAGCTAAAGCATATCCTGCTTTACCAATAAGAAGTTTAAAGATTAGCATATCCTACTCAACAGTAATACCAATAAGCAGTTTTGAGCATAATTCTGCTTTACCAGCAATTTAAGTCGAGTATATTCTGGTTACCAATAAGTTGTTCAGTATTATTAGCTTTACCAATAAGTAGTTTTAAGTAGGATATCCTGCTTTATCAATAAGCAGTTTTAAGAAGCATATCCTGCTTTATCAATAAGCAGTTTTAAGTAGAGGATATCCTACTTTACCAATAAGCAGTTATAAGTAGAGGGTATCCTGCTTTACCAATAAGCAGTTATAAGTAGAGGGTATCCTGCTTTACCAATAAGCAGTTATAAGTAGAGGCTATCCTGTTTTACCAATAAGCAGCTATAAGTAGAGGGTATCCTGTTTTACCAATAAGCAGTTATAAGTAGAGGATATCCTGCTTTACCAATAAGAAGTTTTAAGTAGAGGATATCCTGCTTTACCAATAAGCAGTTATAAGTAGGATATCCTACTTTACCAATAAGCAGTTATAAGTAGAGGATATCCTACTTTACCAATAAGCAGTTATAAGTAGAGGATATCCTACTTTATCAATAAGCAGTTATAAGTAGGATATCCTACTTTACCAATAAGCAGTTATAAGTAGGATATCCTACTTTACCAATAAGCAGTTATAAGTAGGATATCCTACTTTACTAATAAGCAGTTATAAGTAGGATATCCTACTGGATATCCTACTTTACCAATAAGCAGTTATAAGTAGGATATCCTACTTTACTAATAAGCATGCAGCAGCAAGGTCCTCGTACCATACTGTAACAACATGCATAGAGTTGGATGGTGAACATATTCAACTTTACCATCAGCATAATTACAAGCTGAGCTTAAGGATGTGAACACCAATAAGCACGATTGTAAGGTGAGCATATCCTGCATTACCAGTAAGGACGGTTGTAAGATGAGCATAACTTGTTATTCCAATAAGCACATTTGTAAGGAGAGCATATGCTGCTATACCCAATAAGCATGGTTGTAAGGTGGACGGACATATCCTACCTGTCCTTAACCACAAGCATAATTGTTAGGTGGGCGCAGCATTTTTCACCAATAAGCAAACACAACTGAGCAAGATAAGCATTATGTTGCATATATCCTGCTTTACTTATAAAGGTTAACATAGATGTAGATGTAAAGTTCACAAACAGGACAATGTTACAGTTGTAAGTTGACAATATCCTGATTCACCAATAAGGATAGTTCAAGTGTTATCCTAATTAGTAATTATAGACTTTAACCTGTCAGCTTATCCCACAGCAGAAGAAACGAAACATTGTTAATACCATATAAGCATGTAAATAAGTTATAACTTAACTAAATAACCAGTACATACAAACATCTGACCCCATATACTATAGGCTAGTGACAGAATACAAATTATAACAAGCAGTCTGGGGCTTCACAAAACATCGTAAGTCCAGTTAACGACTAGTTGTACACGTAAACGTAAATAGAGAAATTTCAATCGCTAATTGTTAGTGATACGACTATTGTTAGTAGCTGAGACGTCAGGGTTTTTGGTCATTTTTGGCGTATTACCCGAGGATGCTATTCATTCGTGGACACAAGTATGTTTAATTATATTTTGGGAATTACTCTTTGTCACATATTTACGTTTACGTCCACAACTAGTCGTAAATTCTTTGTGGAACAGGCACCAGGTCAGGTGAGAATTTCCACCGGTAAAATCATGACGTCACATCTATGTAGTATTAAATGGCGAATAGTCTATACCTGCGAAATTGGCGAATAATCCAAGAATTACATTTTAATTATGCCATTAGACAATCAACTTGTCTGGGTCTCATATATCATGGGTTTTTTTGTGACTGGGCAAATACCTTCTGTTGCTATTTTTAGAACGTTCCAACATCCAATAACACTGGCACGCTTAGCCCTCCTGACTTGTCATTTGTGTTATGTAACCGTAGTTACCAGGTGCGGTATTTATCAAACAACTTACATTTTTCTTAAGTTTTGACTTAAGTTTCATTAAATCGACAACAGCGTAAGTTCCTAGTTACAAAAAATCCACAGTAAACAAGCTTATGTTTTTGTAGAAGGAAACTTAAAACTTAAGTCAAAAACGGCTAAAACTTATGTCTACGTTTGGTTTTTTTTTCCACAGAACTTAAGTCAAAATCGTAGAGACTTGACATTGATCAAAGAAAAGCTTTGGGATAGCCCTGGTGAGCTCCAACTGACGATCCAGTTCATTGATGCAGCACATCTTAGGGTTTAATGAGCATATAAAAGAAGAAGACGCCTGTCATGGACAGAACTCTCTGGCGAAGTCAGAGGTTGTGCCCATGACAGGTGTGCTTGAACAGTTTTCTGATGAAAGCACACCAAATAATGACCCAACCCAACCCAACCCTTATAATTAACTAGCTAACTACCTACTACATGTACTATGAAAACTCGTACAGTGGCTGTGTTAAAATAGTATGGGATATTACAGATAAGGGGGAACAACTCCAGCTTCACTTTGCAAATCATTAATGGACATAGTTTGTGTAGAACAGTTTCACAATCTGGTAGTTGACACGATGACACCGGACTTAGACTGTCCGTTAACAAGTAGGTAAACAGCTGTGATAACGACTTATTATATTAAATATAGCACTATTGTAACTAAAAAATCATGTTCGCGATGTTTAAATTTCGCGAACGTGAAAGCACATTATAAATGCTTATAAATTTCGCGAACTACGCGAAAATTAAACGTACGCGAAATGTTCACTGTTTACAGTACACTTATAATACACAGATAAAGATATGGGAACTGTGTAGGAAAAAGACAAGTGTAAAATATTAAATATTAAATGTCTGTTCTGTTCTGTTTGTTTAACGTCCACATTCAGAGCAAGCTGTTATAGCAGACGCTTAAATGTCGCAGCAAGGGGTCTTTTATATGCACTATCCCATAGACAGGATATAGCACACAACACGGAATTTGATAAACCAGTGGCTGGATCGGAAATTAGCCCATAAACATGTCTGCGCTGTGGAGGATCGATCCTTTGACCCATCCCACCACAGGCAGACATTCTACCTTTAGACTACGTCCAGCCCTCAAGTGTTAAAAGATGATTATATTAGTACTTCTTATAGCAAATTACGTGGCATGTCCGTACGTGGAAGTCGTTCGTAAATACATGCCATCTATACTTTGTTGCAATATCCTTTCGGCCCTGCCTTGTGCAGAGATACGCATTTGGCCAGGTCACTTTTTTTGTCGTTTAGAATACCTAACAAAGTAGTCCACCTGGTGCTGTATAGGTGTGCTCTTACGTAGACATAATTACATAATACAATTCCACATAATTATATGGGGAATCGTATAGAGAAATACTGTGCACAGCTTACACTACAATATACATGTAGCCCTGTTCAGTTGTTTAGAACCTAAGTTTTTTGCAAATGTTACGTTTAACACATATTCAATACTTGCTTTCTTTACATACAAGTGAAAACAAGCCCAAACCCCGACAAGTCATCACCTAAAACATGTATTGAATAGGAATTAATCGTAACATTTGCAAAAAACTTAGGGTCTAAACAACTGAACAGGACTATAGTTTATCAAATATTTCACAAATATGAGAAGGTACACGATCGGTACCAGTGAAATTGTTCGCAAGCGCTCGCCGTATTGAACGCAAGGTCATATTGATTTATTAAAAAAAAAATTTTAATCATAATTGGTTTTTATTTTGCCAAAAACGTATAGGCATTCAAATCTTCATAGATATGAAAATATAGATAATATAATCATTGCGGTACACTGCAAATTTATGAGACGCCTGACGCGTTCAATTTTTAAACTGTAGTGTTCAATGTACAAACGCCAACGTTCAATTTATAAACAGTATGTGTTCATAGTCTATCGTCAAGTATTCTTATTTTAAGCACACGTGTTCAATGTTTGTGGTTAGGGTGTTCAGGATTGGAACATTTAGAACAAGGTTGACGTATGCCTTTATATATTCTTAAATTAATGACATGTATCAAACTTGTTAAGACAAAACATTAACAGAGAGTGAAATGATGATATGTTAATAGTACATACTGGTATATCTCGTTCACTCGTCAATACATATTATTATGAGTTTCAATGTAGGACTATTATATGTCATATTTATAACTGTAACTGCATAGCATTCGTATTTGGCATTCACACACATAATTTAATATATTAAATGTAGATATTTTGTAAATTAAATATAGTTTTCCCAACATAATCATTACTACATAGACAAGTGTTCTGTGTTTGAACACTGGTGTGTAAAAATGCGTACTGGTATGAACATGAATGTTCAAACTTCCCGCGCTCAGATATCCCAACATGCACTGCGAAACAGACGGACATAGATCTCTACTAGTATGATGCGCGGCTAGTGCAAACCGTTGGTGTAAACCAAGTCAAGATTAAGACAGCTCACTGCAGACTTTCAATTTGTGTGCTATCTGTTAATGGGAAGGAAGACTGACACCCCAACAGAAGAGGTAAGTAAGAAAAGTTATTTAAAGTTACAATATTTAGAATATTTGTATTATGTAAGCAGAAGAAATTGTCCAGTTCTCTTTGTATGTATTTTGCCTAATGGCATGCATAGAGGCACTGAAACGGAATTCCCGATTTTTTTCCAAAACATTATTAACCTTCAAATAGTGGATTTGATTAATTAAATTTTATTTTTCTAACGACAAATTATAGACACAGACATCTATCTGCCAGTGCCATGTTACGACAGCAAGGGGTCTTTTATGTGCACTTTCCCATAGACAGGATAGCACACAACACGGAATTTGATAAACCAGACGTG
>JAULBR010107733.1:0-10542 GCA_032355825.1 Melanodrymia aurantiaca | reverse complement strand
TCAGACGCATGGTTATATTGACACATGGTCTCAGAGGAAACCCGCTGTCGCCGCTTCATGGGCTACTCTTACCGAAATATAGCAGCAATGGGTCTTTTATGTGCACTATCCCATAGACAGAATAGCACCCAACACGGAATTGGATAAACCAGACATGTTTCACTGGCTGGAACGGAAAATAGCTCATAAAAAGGTTTTGCGCTGTGCATGATCGATCTCTCGACCCATCCCGCCACAGGCGGACACTCTACCTCTGAGCTACGTCCCGCTCCCCACTAGTGAAGAAGGACACGATAACCTTTTGCTAACATTTAATATCACAACTTCTGTAGATATGATTCCTGAGTACATGCCATCCCGACATTGTTGTGTGGAGATACGCATTTGGTCATTTCAAGTTCTGTATGAGTCGCTTAGATTAAAAACTTGACGAATACGGTGAAGTGTTGTATACTGAAATAGTTGTTTCTTGAATGGGGCCGTTGTGGACTCATTAGCGTCTGAACCAATACACACATGCACATTGAGATAATTCAGTGCACAAGTATCGATCCAGAACGTTAATCTAAATATTAGCCTGTTAAGTTTTATTCGGTCAAGTAATTGAAATAATGTTTGCAATGGAATAGAGCCTTAATTATTAAATTGCATGGGTTAAGTTTGGTTTGGGATGGGCGGGGGTGGGGAGAGATATTCTGGTATAAATTTTTAAAATAAGTTTTTATATTGTTAAAAATAGTTCAGGAAGTATTGTTTTCTTTTATCCATGCAGATGTAATTTAGTTTATACTTAGTTTGACAATTAACATAGGTAATAGACAGTATTCAATACTTTGAAAACAAAAACGCATAATACAATTTCAAATTCAAATGCTACATTTTCTAGATTCAGGTTTCATTGCTTAATATGTTTTGGTACACAAATTATTATTTTTAAATATAAATGTATTACCAAATAGTGGAATCGAGCTCTAATACAAACAAGATAATCTCTTTTATCGAACATTTCCAGTGTATAATAGATGCCACAAAACATGCACGTCTATCTCTGTACGATACAGGCCAAATGGAATTTTAACAAAACCGTATCGGTACAGACACATGAACTACTGTTTACACAGTTTTAATACCATGTGTTTGCGAATTACAACCATATCCTGCCACAAAAAAATGGTTTAAGATAAATTAAAAATATTTTAAAAACCCGAATTTGCAGCTTCAGTTATACTGCACATTTATACACACGTGAATTTGACTCAGACGAACAATCTAAATAACATTCGTGTGTCCAAAATACACATTGTCAAAATCATTACTTTAAGAATTAAGTAACACACGCAAAACGCCAACACTCTTAAAGTGCATTGATTAGTGACGTTCTGTGAATATATCAGGCACTGTGTAAAATACTTTATAAGATCGCCTCTAGACGTCAATCCACGAAGGAAATTGTAAAATTCTAAAACACTACGATAACGTCTAATGAAATTGATTTCTGTAAAGCGGTTTGCATCGGTGACATTGGCCTCCAAAGCGGTGAGTACGTAACAAATCTCAGAATGTCTAAACCTCAGAGAAAACGCGATGTCGTCGGTTTAAGGGTATATAATTTCGAGTTTTGAAACTGATGCTACTATACATTCGCACTTAATGCTGTTTGTAACATATTTATGACTAATAGAGCATTTAAAACATTTTAAATTAGCATTTACTTGTATACGTTTTATTGCTTACAAAATCAATATTATACTATATCCAATGCGTTTGTAGTATATCTTAATAAATTATGGTCCTTGGACTTTTGCTTACAATAATGTTATTCAATACAATACAAATTAGTACGGGATAAATGTACACAATACACTACTATAATAAGTTGGATATACACATATTGATATTGCAAGCAATAAGATGTAAGTAAATGTTCATTTTAATAATAAGAAATTAATGCTCTATTAGCCAGAATTATGTTACAACTGGCATGACACGCGCGCGTTCGGTTGCACTCGTATTAAAATTCGGGACTGTGCTTTTAAGTTTAATGTAGAGAGAAATCTTGAATAGACTGTGCAGAAAAGAAACCGTTGAATCGTCGCAATTTTACAAAATGTTTGGTTTTCATTTTAAACAGTATTTCGTGTATAGTTCGTGAATATTAATATCTGTATATTCAGTGTAACTGGTAATCCAAGTAATTATTTGTAGTTGCTTAATATCGACGTTTTTATACAATTACTTATTACGCAACAATAATTATTATTAATTTTAGACAAAAGATCATTAAGTTTCTATAAACGCATTTGGTAAAAGGTAAGTAAATTGTATTTTCAGTCATTAAAAAGGGCTCTATATATTAGTATTAGCCGGAAACATATTAGTAATAATTACATTATACCCTAGGAAATAGATGACATTAATCAGAAGTTTTGGTGACTATATGGTTTGACAAGCTTTTAATCCAAAGCTGTCTTACATGAATGTATTGTTATAGATAGTGCTAAAGCGCTCCCTACCATTATCCTGTATTGTAGATACCCATGTAATTATATATATGCTGTATTTATTTAAAACTCATTAGTTGTTGAACTTACTGCAATAAAGAACTTGCACTTGAACTATCATTAGGTACGACGTCACCCGTTTTAGACTGCGGATAACGCCGTTAATAGAAGATACGTAACAATTCCTTTAAAATGGTTCTCTCTGGGAACTTCGTTTACATATTGAACATTCTTGACACGAAACCCCAGCACTCGGAACAGGTTCTTTTCGTGTGTGTACCATACAAATTGGCCGAATTGATGGCTATGACGTCATCAATGTACTGGTATTTGCAGCAAAACTAACAGAATGCGCCATCCATCTGATGTTGCAGAAAACTCTTGTTTGACAACTCTGCTGTCCACATTCCTGATCGGCGGCTTAAATACCGTTCCAATCAATGGGTTTTTAAACTATGCTTCTCACACATTCGAAAAGCATCAATCGATTGCAAGAATGAACTTGTAGCTGGTTATGATTGACGAAACATATATTTATGTTACAAAATTTCTGACATTCTCATGTTAAATTTTGCGATTTAATTTGTTAATTCTGCAATGTTTAATGGGAAAACATTTCAATATGTCAACAAATACATAAAAAATTAATACAATGCAACAAAATAGACGCTTTTTATGTAAAATGGCCCTCAAAATATTTTTCCCGCTGTAGAAACTATAATTATTATCAAAAATATTAAATCTAAACGACAAAGCTATTATAATATTCAAAGTCGTATCATTAACTGCATGCAGGCCTACAGGGCAAAGTCAAAATATATTTGGTCACAGTTGATCACATAAAAACTAATTCACTCAAATTACAAATCCAAAGTGTCATTTTATTACAAATGGATAAGGCAAACACTGAAAAGGAGCAAAAAAAAGGAAAAGAAGAATACAAAAAAATAGATAAACAAAAAGTACACTCCCGATGTAATGTTAGTTAGTTAGTTAGTTATAACCTAGTTACGTGCTTATATTCAATTAACGTTCAAGCACGTCTTGTCATGGTCACGCAGGCCAGCTACCTCGACTGCCTGTCCTTGATAAGTAGCAAGGAATCTTTTATATGCACTTTCCCACAGACAGGTTAGCACATACCACGGCCTTTGTTAAACTAGTTGTGGACACTGGTTGGTATAAGTACTGGCGGAGCACTCACTCTGGGTTGAAGTCGGAAAGTGAGATCCACGAGCTGGATTCGAACACTGTTCCTACCAGCCTGTAGTCCAGGGCGTTAACCACTGCACTACGGAGACAGGTTATGTAATGCTATTTGTATAATATCAATATGTATACCGAAAGTGTTCCTGCTGATCCAAATGAATATAGTAGCTTAAAGGGGGATTGTCATAGTTCACAAGCTAATTTTGCTATTTTAACCTTTCTTGGTCGTTAACAACTCAAAATCCATCTATTAAGCAAAATAAAATATTATTTATTCATATACATGTAGTTATATCGACAAATACACCTTAATTTCAAAAAGATCCGTATGAGACCCAAGCTTTCTCAGAGACGGTTAAAAATAGATCAATAAAACAAGTAATGGTTAGGCTCGGCTCCGGTGTAAAAGGAATAGGTCCATAAGAATGTAGGTCTAAAATAATACATAACGCTATCGGACCTACATACCTATAAAATTCTTAGTCCCGCAAGACTTTCATAAAATTTTAGTTTTATTGTGTTGTTTTTCTTCTTACGTCAACACTCAGACTTGTAGGTACAAGTATTGTCACGTTTTATGGATCCGGCTATTCGTGTCATTCCATAAACTTTTTAGCACATTTTTTACGATATTACTGGTCTGATATTCCTATCGAAAATGCGGCGTTCCTTTTACACATGGCAGAAACTTTTAAATAATAAATTGGAAAAATTACAAAAGTAAATATTATTTTTATCACGTGAAGCCGACGCCATGGTCAGAATGCAAAACGTTCTTCTGTAGCATGCAAACCTGTTAATCCAAGAGCAGCCTCCAACATGCATGCTTAGCCATTCTGCGACATTTTACACTAAACAGTTACAAACTTGTTTTCGGTTCCCTTTGATTTGTCTTCTATAAAGATGATGACATTGAAACTCCGAAAGGTTCTTCGTTATTTGTCCGATTGTATTATTGTCCTGGAGAAATATTTAAGTATTTCTTTAGATCGACGTTTGGTTTCACGTGTCAGGAAGTATCCTGGATTTTATTGGCACATTTTTCTTCTTCTTTTGGTTATTTCCAATCTTATTCTTATACACATTTCAAGATGTCAATTACAATATTGGAAGAATAAACATCACTATTGGTGAGGATGTATTTATGTTGATTTCTGAAAGTCCACCAATAAAAATACATTATGTATTTAACCGCAAAACCGATTGATTAATCATCAGCTGTCAAACAAGCAATTTTGGAATTGTGAACTGCTCATGAAAGAGCCACATATTGTTACAAGCACATTTTCATAAACATATAGACAGGATATATGCCACCATTTCACTGCATGAGATCAATCGTGTGAGCAGTGCTACACATTCCAACAGTAATAATTATATATGTATGATTCCTATATCTCCTAGATAATCCTAATCAGTGTATGCGTATTTGCTATAATCATATTTTATAACATTTCGAACCATACATAAACATCATTCTGTTTTGCAATCCGAACAATGTTCGAAAGGGTGGGAGGGATTGGGAGAGGAGGGATGGGGGTTAAAGCCATGTTTGGATTGCTTTTTATGTAAAAACATCGGTCCACAGTTGGTAAATGTTTTATGTTAGGATTAAAAGGGGAGGGAGGAAGTCAAGCACGATCCTACCTTTGTTCGTGTTGTGAAAAAACATTGACATGTATGCACACATTATGTGTAGTCAACGAATTGGGTTTGAGACTGGTAGATACTGGGTTCGAACCCCAATCGAGTCATGAGATCTTTAATCTCAGTACCGATCCCAAACGAGATGGAGTGTTCCGCAGGGCGTATTTCCGTGGTGTCTTACTACTTACACCGTCATCGGAACACAACTGATCTAACAAATGCCGTGGTTAGTGATATCCTGTCCGTGAAAAGTGGATAGTTTCTGTTTACCAATTTGGGGTAGTGGGTTTCCTCTTTCACACTAACACTAAATTGGATATAAACACGTAAACAAGTTAGAGCTAACTATGGTGTTAATTATTCAATGTGTTCCAGTGGACCAGGTGTCCATAAACAAACACACATTTTCGTGTTTATGCCAGAAAGTATGTGCACAGGTGTATTCGAAACAAAGAAAAACTGCTAAGGCGTCAATGTTTAGGATGATAAACTATATCAGTATTCTATTGTGTTTTGTGTTTGTTTTCATTAATATACACCAAAAAACAATCAACATTGAATATAAAAGAAGAAGGTATAAACGAATCAACAATTATTATCTATAACTGTTAGATTTATTGCGTGGCAATGAAACTATAAGAAGATCATCCGGTTTATTGGAATTCATCCAAAATCGTTCACCTTGAAATAGAAACAGTGGAGTTTTGCTATTCCGGAAACTAAATCTGTGTGCTGCGATGCGTCCAATATGAAAGGAGGGATTAACACTGTCTTGCGATGACAGATCTGTTGTATTCCATGGTTTTATCAGACCTGTAGAACCACCAGTTCCTCATCATTCGAAATGTTGCGGTTATCTGTTTCGTGTCAAGGTCCTATCCTTATTATTGCATCCAGGAAAAGCTCTACTTGAAAATAAATAGATAGAAATGTTGTTCTGTCGTCTAAGTTGTTTTTGTGATGCGGAGTTTAAGTGAAAAATAACATGACACTGACTGCTATGTTATTATATTGACCTTGTCTTCCCATTCAGGAAGATGAAGTTTGTTTGTTTAACGACACCACTGACACACACTTAACAATAATCAGTGGTTAAAGGATGTCAAACGCACGTTTATGTCGACACATTGTCTCAGAAGAAATTCCGCTGCCGTCACATAGGCTGCCCTTATCAAGTAACAGGGTAGAACATACAACGGCCTTTGATAGACAAGTCGTGGACTACTGGTTGGGAAGAGAAATAACCCAACGGGTCCACTTAGGAGTCTCGATCCTTCGATATCTCTATCCTCAAGTGGATAAAACTATGTCCATATAAGAAGCAACGTTCAAATAAAATTACTAGTGTGTAGATCTAAAAGACAAAACTATTAACATAGCCAACAGTCCGAGAATACTCTGACTGACAATAGTTTATATGGTGATTATGCTGATTAGACGTCGTGTAACAAGCCCAATGTCCATCTAGACCCTTGTCATTCAAAGTACTCTCGCACTAGGGTCGTCTAAAAACACAATGCCCAGCTAGACCCACAACAGTCATAGTATTATCGAACTAGGGTCGTATAACCAACACAGTATACACTAGACCAGAGTCAGTCAGTTCTCTCGGACTAGAGTCGTCTAACCAACACACTGTGTATTTAGACCCACTTCAGTCAGAGTATTCTCGGACTACACAGCCAAATGAGTTCCTCTGCACTGGTCGAAGAGCCATTGTGACAAAGTCGAGATGGCATAATTACACTTACGAATGGCAGCCAAAAGTGTTGCAATACCAGGTGAATAAATAGAAGCAAGTCCAATTTATTTTCATTTCCATTTAATAAATCGATATAAAATAATTTTATCAACATACACAGTAATCGTTATATAATAATGTTTAATTACTCTAGTAAAAATGCTTTGTTGATGAAAGATTGTCGCATTGAAATAGATGTGGGACATAATGATTGTAGATGAAGGATGTAATTGGAAGAGATGAAAAAACAAGTTGTTGACGAAACGTTGTCCCATTGAACTAAATGTGTGTACTAAAGATTTTTAGATGTATGATATAATTGGAGAGATGAAATGAAATGATGTCTGAGTGTTTGACAAAGACTTCTATAGTATTCATCCATGAAGCACACTCAAAACGTGACTATAACATAATCTTAGCACAATGGCGACAGAAATTAGTATCTAAGATGTTAGCCTTTTAAGCTGTAGAACCAAAATACGAGTAAAAAATATTAGTTCTAGTGTTTGGTGTTCGTTTATCAAAAATAAAGTTATTAGTTTTTCATTTTCTGTTAAACACGCACTACTATGAATACAATTTTGTGATATAATTAGCTTCAAATCTCGCTCTTTTGTTAGAATATGTTATTGTGGTTCTTGGAAATAAATACGAGCGTGTCATCTGGCCACAGTAATTATCCAATGCTTTGGATATAATTATTATGCTAAATGAGATCAAATGCTACATTTCAGTAGGGTTTCTGTGATTGTTTATCAAACATTGTCTGTTAGTTTGAAGGGTTGGAATGACCTCAAGGTCAAATGACTTGCACATGAGATCTATAAAACCGAAATAAACCATATTGCACACAGAACAAGATGCATCATGCAGTGACCTTCAGCGTTTCTGAATTTCTTTTATTGTCGTTTAAAAACATCTCCTATTTGAATTTGGCAAGGTCTAAAATGTAATCTAGTTGTTGAATACTTTTACACATGTCTTTAGAATTATCGCCCTTGTGACATTAAGGAAGCGTTTCGTTTGAAGTCAGTTTGATTTCCTCGACTGCATATGTAACATGCCTTCCACTAAAGACTGAAGTGGCCAAAACTCGCCATCTCTTCGCATGCGTTAGATTTCTCCATTAGGTGTGCATATTTTATAGGCTTTACGATGCAGGGTGTTGCTTTGTGGTGTTAAATCATAAAAAACAACACCAAGTATAAAAACATTGCCGTTTTCAGCTCACATTTTCCGGAATTGAAGGCTTTTTATTTATTGTCAGTAACCTTGTGTATTTTTTATTGGCTCCGGTAATGAATATCTGAAAAGGTTAAACAAATTATTTCGGTATTTTAGGGGTATGGGGGGAGTATTTTTTTTTACATTTCAATGAAACAGTATATCCAGAGATTGTTTCCGTATAAGTGTAATTCCTAATAATGTGAAGTACTGGTAAACGAAACACAAAAATGAAATAATCTCTTTATATGGATATTCTTGAATTTAAGGTAGATGCCCTTGTAACGGGCTCACACAATGTAATTGTACATAGCATATTTCCGGCTAATAGAGCCTGTTTTAAGTGTTAATACTAACATGTCTCTACACTTCCCATGTGAGAGAATGTTGCTTTACTTTTTTAAAAAACGCTACTGTATACGCATGGACAACTATTAAACAATGATAGCAATAATTATACTTTCGCGACAACATGATCATATCTAACTTGGTCAGTGGTATACTCCAACAACTTTTTGAAAATGGCTTTAAATTCTGGGGAATTAAAATAATAAGTGTCGGCACCAGTCATGTCTGAGAACTCGATTATAGAATATTTCTTCACGCTCGAGTTTGAAGATGGATGCTACCGTATCTAGTTATAATTGTAACAAGTTGTTGGCTAACAGAGCACTTCTTAATGCTATATTTCACATTTACTTACATCTTATTGCTTACAATATCAATTATATGTATATCCAATACGTTTCTGGTCGTCCAAATTGTTATAGTAATTTAATATGTACTTTTGTATAAAATAATTTGTATCTTACTAAATTATTGTAGGCAGAAATCCAAGGATCATAATTATTAAGTAATAAAATATAAGTAAAATAATGTTAACTTTAATAAATAAAAATGCTCTGTTAGTAAGAAATTATTACAAATAGCATTAGATGGGCAATGACGGCGGCATCCGTCTTAAAACCCGGGTGTGTATTATTAACAGGAACAAATTTTACCGAAAAATATTCTATTCAATATTAACAAAATGTTTTCTTGGCATGATACGAACAAAGACATCATGTTCAACATGGTGGACACTATCTAAGAGTTGATATTCATGAAATGCGGAAACTTTCGTCCAACTTGACCACGAATGACCGGCCATTGGTGAACGAGGATGAACCCAATGTCGTTTACACTGGCCTCGTTTTCGAGAAGCCTCGCGAAGTGATTAACAAACAATAGTATTTACTCGCAGTGTGTCAGCAAACTGGACGCGTTGCAAGTGTTAGGAACGATGTCAACGTCTTTGAGGTTGTTATAATGTTCAATTTTGTTTAATATGTTACAGTGATGGTCAATAACAATATTATATTGTGAGAAAAACAGAGCGAAATTTAAAATTTTAATTTTGTGGTCCAGGTTTTAGTGACACCCAACTTTTAAGATGGATGCCACCGTACGTACACATCGAATGCTAATTATTTTTATTTATTTATTTATTTATTTATTTATTTATTTGTTGCCTTAAGCTACAAGCTTATCAGCGCAATTATAAAACGTGTCTAGCTAATAGAGCACCTCTTATTATCAAATTAAATTTACGTTCATCTCATTGCTTATAATATCATTATAATTATGTATATCCTATGAGTGTGTTTCTGAACATCCAACTTAGCTTAAAGACTCACTCGCCATTTCGGCGCGAAAAGCAAGATCACGTGGCAATACAATAAATCGAGTTATACGCAATAATTGAGGTTTATGTTAGCAGAAGAGAAAAGACTGTCGATCCAGATAAATGCACACATTTATTATGTGATTATAAACATCAACAGAAATGTCAAAATGTAATTATATTACGTAAAATTACATGTTGCATGTTATACGAATACCTCCACAAAATACTGAACTGAAAAGTTAGAAATATTTCAAGGTGATTTTTCTTGTCTTCAAGAGCAACAGAGCAGAAATCTGTGTCGACAATATCGGTGAATGATTTGTATCGTACTAAATTATTGTAGGCAAAAGTCCAAGAACTATAATAATAGTAAATTGTTACAAACACACTGGATATACATATATTGATATTGTAGGTAATAAATAGAGATTATTATACGAGCGGGTGTGTCGTACTGATTTTACGAAACGAGTGTCAGGCTTCTTGTATTTCCCGAGCGAGAGCGAGGGTAATACATGCCTCCGGGCACGAGGTTCGTAAAATCAGTACGACAC
>JAULBR010107732.1:0-20367 GCA_032355825.1 Melanodrymia aurantiaca | reverse complement strand
TAAACATGTTTATTATGTAAAATGTCGGGAGCGGCCTTAATATAGGCTGAAGCCTGTTGGCCAATCCCACCGCCAAACAAAATTGACGGAATAAATATTGTTTAAAACAGGTTACAGTGGGTTTGGAGGGGGACGTGAGGAAGGGGACTAAGTTTACTTGGAGATAAGCAATCTGTCTAATCAGAAGCCAATGAGTCGAGTTATTGATTGCGAATAGAGATGAGACGAGGCTATGTCTGACGGACAATAGGATGTACCTGGGCACAATACTAAGACAACTCGATGACATTAATAACTGGACAAACGGGCAGTTCGTTGACCTGTCTATACACACGTAGTGGATGTGAGTTCATCAACACAGTGGAGAGAGTCGACAATTACAGGTTATTTCAGTCGCAGTTTCCTTTCATTATCTATTCACTTTCACTAATCACAGATCAGCAGTTTCCTTTCATTATCTATTCACTTTCACTAATCACAGATCAGCAGTTTACTTTCATTCCCTATTCACTTTCACTGATTACAGATCAGTTATTAATACAAATAACATGAATGCAAGGTCAGTGAAATGAGGTACTTAATAAAGATTAGAGAAGAATATAATTATAAAGAATACTAACGGAGTGTCTATATCTTAATTCGATCGAATTATCAGTGAAAGATAGCACTATTATTTTCACTATATGTAATGTAGAAAAAAGTGTTCAAACTCGCTTGTAATAGAAACGCCTTGATGAACCCGAAGACTGCGGCGTGTTTACGTAACGACCAGCGCACACGTTGAGAAAGTTCATCAGAAAATCAGTGATTGTTCTGACTAAAACATAGCAAGCGAATTATCATAACGATAAGCACATTAAGGATGCTGAAATTTCAGGTGAGTTGTCCTGTCCAGGTGACCTTTCGTTCGACCAATCAAAAATGAAATTTGATTAATTGGATTCTATATAATATGAATATTCACAGGCGAAAGTTCACCCGGACACGACCTCTTTAAGAGGTTATTCATGCAGATCCACAGAGCACAATAGGTAGCGGATGTATGATCATATTAATATTTTTAGTATTATATTTTCTTGATTATCGCTTGCCCGATGAAACACTAAACGGACGGTTCAAAGTGTTTATCTCGAATCAGACTGTCAGTAATAAGGCGAATGTATCAGTCTAATCACAAATCAGTGATTGTTGTGACTAAAACCCAACACGCGAGGTTATGATAACGGTAAGCGCATTATGTGATGATGTGTTTCTGCAGGTGAGTTGTGAACTGTGTAATCGTGGTCAGAACTGGTTAAACAAGCAATGGCTCAAACAGATAGAACACGACTAGCAATCAATACGTTCTGTACGCGTTCACAACTCTATTACTTTACACAGTAAAGATTTCCGTTAATTCTTTGTATTGTTTACAAGAAGCGAGTTGTCTACGTGTGTTGTGTATTTATAGGCATTGAAAAACGTCGAATGTAAAACATCCTATACATGTACTTCCTGCAACGAATCGATGGTGAACACTCACCTCGCTCTTCGTCCAACAAGAGACACTTCCATGTTTACATCATTATACATACATGTGTGCGTGTGTGCGTCTGTGTGTGCGTGCGTGCGTGCGCGCGTGCCCTGCTAAAGAAGCGATTGCATCGTATTTCATTCTAATGATTAACAGTACAGTTTGTTTACAGTTTCTTGGTTAAAATAGCAATATATGTAAATTCAATGCATTACTAGAAGCTTCATATTGTTGTCTACAATAATTGTTTACATGAGGGAAAGTAGCGCAAAACGTTAATAGAATATATATATATTTGTTTTTGGGCCAATGAGCCTCTGGCTCAAGGAAGAAATATATGAATTGAAATATGTCTGGTAAGAGAATAAGAGTAAATAAAGGGAAATATTAGTGAAAATAGCTCTTTTTGTGTTTGTTTTGCGCCGGTTCTCTGGTATTCTGTGGTTTTAAGTGATGATATTGACCATCATTAATTTTCTCTCATCAATTTAGCGAATTATTTCAACTTACCGGATGTTATGGAATTTCAGGATAAATAGCATGGTTTGTCGTGTAATGTTAAGAAGGTGAGTACAGAAATACATGTACACAGTATTGTCTATTGTTGCATAATTATTTCCCTTGACAACTAGGGATTACCATTTGTGTATCCAGATATACGTAGTATATACAGCTGATATTGATATTCTTATAGGCTCTATTAGCTGTAAACACCTTACACTAGAATCTGATACGCACGTACGGTGACATATTTACGTTCTAAGATCGCCGCAGCTGATTAATTAACCGAACCGTTTGGATTTTAATTGAGCGTGTACACCTTTGTAAGGTTCCGTTGTTCGTGTGTTGAGATAACTGCGTGTTTTATCTATAGAGTTGTGTCATACTGTGACAGAACACCGGGATGAAAATCAATGCAGATTGCATCACTGGTATTGCTGTAGAATATGTGCTAAGCTAACACATCAGTCGCGTTCTATCCTATCCTTGTGTTATTGTCGTTCCGTGTGTATGTAAAATCGATATGTAATACCGTTATGCTTACTATTCATAACTATTAGGGTTAAGACTTCACCGCCATCACAATCATCAACGGAAGTGTTTGCTCGCGGGCAGGTGGATGGACATCGTTTTGTTTTAGCCATAAAAATCAATTTGGCTTTGAAGGTGGAAAGTAGAATGGACATTAGCACGTGGCCTTTGCGCCACGGGACCGTTGAAGCCGTGCTGGGCAGGAAGTGCGTGGCAACTGTAGCAACAAGTTGCAAGTGCGGCGTTATGAGGCGTTATGATCGTTAATTCAAGATTTCATTGATGTTTGGATTAGAACGGTCTTAGGAATTACCTTCCAGTTACTACAGGACGATGTTTACTTCAATATAAACCTGGTAAGAGCACACTCACGTTATATCACCTACATAATACTATTTAAATCAATGTTGTATCCATCATTCACCAGCTTATGTCCACTCTGACATATTCCACGTGGTTAAATCGAACGTGTTCCGTTGATATGACTAAATCAACACGTGCCAATCACCCAACTAAACCACACTAAGAATATCATGGCTTCAATAGCAAGATCATCCACTGTGGTATAATTCATAGGACACAACTATCCTCGTGTCATTCTTACAAGAGTACGTACATGTAGATATTAACGCACTGGCACAGTGGATAATTAAATCCTTTCTAGCGTTACAAATTGTGCATTCCTTTATTGGGACTCGAACCTGTGGCACCCGCTTTCTGCAGACATACCACGTTAACCTCTCGGCCACATCACATTCGACAAAACCGAATGTTCTGTAGTCGACCATGTGTGTGTGTGTGTGTGTGTGTGTGCGTGAGTGAGTGCGTGCGTGTGTGTGTATGATATGTATGTCAGTTATTAATTAGCTCGTCGAAAAGACAGAAATCACACAAAGTAAGCAGTTGTTTATTTGATTATTTCTTGGCAAATACCTGTATTTATCGACACTGTAGTAAATGTGTTGGACATACATTCCCTAGTTTAAGATGGATGCCACCGTGCCTGCGCACATAATACTATTGTAAGATGTTTCCGGATAATAGATGCTTTTTAATTATTAATATTAACAGTTAATTACATTTGCTAGACTACAATATCAATACACCATCTGTATACTTATATAAGTATCCAATGCGTTTATAGTAGCCGCTAGCAGCTTAATATGGCCCTTGGACTTTTGTCTACAATACCTTGTTACAATTACAATACAATTTTCACTTGCCTATATCTAATTAAAGTAAAGTTTGTTTGTTTAACGACACCACTGGATCACATTTATTATTAATCATCGGTTATTGGATGTTAAACGCACGGTTATATCACAGAAGAAACCTACTGCCGCCACATAGGCTTCTCTTCTTCGAATAACAGCAATGGATCGTTTATGTGTACTTTCCAACAGACAAGAAAGCACACACAACGGCCTTTGGTAGATAAATCGGGGATCACTGGTTGGAAAGGGAAATAACCCAACTGGTGCCCCGAGGAGGATCGATCCTTCGACCCATTGAGCTTCAGTCGGCTGCTCTTGCACTGCGATGAGTTCCGCTCTCTTATAATATCCAATTAAGGTTCATGAACGCTGTCTTGGGTACGCAATCCAGATTGCCTGTCCAGGACAGAAAGATATTGTGAACAAACTTCCATGTTTAAAGGTAGAGTCCCGAGTTTGAAACAGATTTTAACGTGGGGAGGACATCTATTGCAATATGTTTACTTCTAATAATTTTATAAGCATTATTTTATATTATTAAAATTATAATGTTCTTACCTAGAATATCAACATGTGTCTATCTAATGTGTTTCTGATCATCTAAATAATATGTAGTAGATTAATATGTTCATACCATTTACACAGGAAACAGTGTTACAATATCATTAAGTGTACATGTTGTGTAGCAGCTGTATCAAAATATCGATATAGAATATGACAGTGTTGTAAGCGAAGGTAGATACGCAACACATAGAAACACCGACGTAGACCAAGTTTGTTTGTTTTTAAACGTCATCACTAGACCACATTGATTAATTAATCACAGTCTTGTGGATGTCAAGCGCACAGTGATTTCAACACATGGCCTCACAAGGTACCCGCAGCCGCCACACATGCTACTCCTTTTCAATAGCAGCAAAGTGTATTTTCAGACAGTATAATTAATAATAGGTGTTGTCCCTTGTTACAGTTCTTTATTATAACGGTTGGCCAATACTGTAATAAGAAGAAAATACAGTCAAACCTGTCTTAAGCAGCCACCTAAGGGAGTAACAAAACGTGGCCTCTTAAACCAGGTGGCTGCTTAATACAGGTTGTAACGCACTAAAATTTATAATTTGGTAGAATATTAAGGTGACCATTTAAGACAGGTGGCTGCTTAATACAGGTGGCCGCTCAAGCAGGTTTGACTGTATACCATTTTGAAATGATAGGAAATGAAGCCACACTTTAAAGAATATATTTAATCTAAAATGAGGTACCAATAAGAATAATTCAAGCGAAATATTGACCAAAATATCCATATACATAACATTAACATAGATATTATTATACTGTAATATTAATGGCGCTTTCTCGCTAGCGTATTCTGTGTCTCCTAGTTTCCTCCCGATTCTTTTACTCAACACCCCTGTTAATCTCGATAAACTAAGACGTTGTTGTCAATCCGATGTAAGATATTTGAAATTTATCGAGTCTGTGATTGGACGTCAATTTCTGGATTATTAACATATTTTTTTATCCGATAATGGTAAGCACGTGAGTACAAAAATACATATTATTTTCTATTCTTGCTTAATGATTTGCCTCACAACTAGACATTGTGGCTTTAATGTTATTACCAAACGAGTCGAAGCATGGTCATGTAATTTTAAACAAATCTATCGATTAAGCTCCTAAGCGTAGTAATAAAATATTGTACTACAATAGTTTTTCCCATCCTAGTCTTTTATCACGCAGGGCGCTAACTTAAGTAACAAAATTTAATATGCGTTTTTTCAAGACTAATTGGCACTTGAACCAATCGGGAATTAGACGTAATGGGACGACACGGAGCCACATGCATGGCAAAACAAATGATTTAGCAGGGACACGGTATCCCTAGCAACAGACATACACCAACGTCCTTCTACGAGTTAACAATACTATAAAAGTATGCGGGAATCCAATTAAAAGTACGGTGTTCTACATGTGTGGACCACATTCTATTGTAACGTGTGTTTTAGGGACCGGGAAGTAACGTAGCGCTGGGACGTCCGTTTGATGTTCGAAGGATCGATCCTCTTCTGTGGACCAGTTGGGTTATTTTCCGTTCCAACCAATGATCCACTACTGGTCCATCCTTTATATGGTAAAACGTTCTATAGGTAGAGAACAAATTACAATAGAATTTCGTCGGGACAGTGTCTTTAACTTTCCAACAACCCGCTATATGTACAATCTCTGAATTGCTACTTAATCCATGTTTCATCTCTGATGGCAAGACCTCGTGCAAGATAAACCACAGACAATCCGATACACTGAACAAAAAGCGAAACATTTTTACATTTCCAGAAATCATTTGAGCATTATTCACATTGGCTTGAATTTGCTGCTATATACATAATTTTCATCCTCATCTTTTTGTAACGATGTGTCTCCAGGCTTTACATAATATAAAGGTCGAACATCCTTAATTGGGATGCTGATACGAAAGTGTGTCTTTTTATCATTTACCAAATAATGTATTGTATTTTGTTGGGTACCCAATCATGTTGGCATCGATGGCAATGAAAAGGCAACTACTAGTATATCTGCAGTCTTTTTTTAATCTGCCTTGTGTCACGATGCGTGTGGGAACAAGCTTCATTCTGTCAGGCCAGTCTTGGGGGAGTGGCAGTCCTCCTAACGACAGCGAGCAAGCTTCAATCTGTCAGGCCAGTCTTGGGGGAGTGGCAGTCCTCCTAACGACAGCAAGCAAGCTTCAATCTGTCAGGCCAGTCTTGGGGGAGTGGCAGTCCTCCTACAGACAGCGAGCAAACTTCAATCTGTCAGGCCAGTCTTGGGGAAGTGGCAGTCATCCTACAGACAGCGAACAAGCTTCATTCTGTCAGGCCAGTCTTGGGGGAGTGGCAGTCCTCCTACAGACAGCGAACAAGCTTCAATCTGTCAGGCCAGTCTTGGGGGAGTGGCAGTCCTCCTACAGACAGCGAGCAAGCTTCAATCTGTCAGGCCAGTCTTGGGGGAGTGGCAGTCCTCCTAACGACAGCGAGCAAGCTTCATTCTGTCAGGCCAGTCTTGGGGGAGTGGCAGTCCTCCTAACGACAGCGAGCAAGCTCCATTCTGCCAGGCCAGTCTGGGGGGAGTGGCAGTCCTCCTACAGACAGCGAGCAAGCTTCATTCTGTCAGGCCAGTCTTGGGGGAGTGGCAGTCATCCTACAGTCAGCGAGCAAGCTTCAATCTGTCAGGCCAGTCTTGGGGGAGTGGCAGTCATCCTACAGTCAGCGAGCAAGCTTCATTCTGTCAGGCCAGTCTTGGGAGAGTGGCAGTCATCCTACAGACAGCGAGCAAGCTTCAATCTGTCAGGCCAGTCTTGGGAGAGTGGCATTCCTCCTACAGACAGAGCAGGAAGGATGAGGTTTTCTTGGGAGAGTGGCAGTTCTCCTACAGACAGAGCAGGAAGGATGAGGTTTTCTTGGGAGAGTGGCAGTTCTCCTACAGACGGAGCAGGAAGGATGAGGTTGTCTGGTTCCTTTCTCGTAATTGTCATATTTAACACATTTATTTATTTTGAAGAAATGCTCTCCACCTCAGTGTGATCCCTGCCGATGTACCCTTACAGTGCATAACAGTTTGGTGAAGTGTAGCCATGTACAGCCAGTTTAAGATATTATCTTTAGTAACAGATGTGTGGTGGAATCATTTAGGTTCCACCATCTAGTTGTAAGGTTTCTTAGAGAAACCCACATTTTTTGGTAAATGTAAAAAATATAATCTTCGATATATTTTATGTGCTATACATAGCCCTAATCTGTGAGGTCGAAGGATCGAATCTAGCCAGTTGACCTTTTAGTTCGTTTGGCGTCTCCCCCGTTCCAACCAGTTATACACGACAATTACTTGAACAGCTTCTTTAATGCTGTGACAAACATACAAATCGTTGTTCTAACTCATTGCCAGTGTGTTAAACACAAACCAATTGTGCAAAATGGACAGATCATTGTTTTATCTGTCTTGTTGTTGTTGTTGTTATAATTATTAGCATGGTTTTAAAATTGAAAAATAATCGTCTTTTAAAACGTCAGTTTCATGCTGATAAAACATACAAATCGTTGTTGTAACTCATGGCGTGTTAAACACAAATCAATCGTTCAAAAGAGACAGATCATTATTTTATTATCATGGTTATAAAACTGAACAAGTCGTCTTATCTCATACTGATAAAAAGAGAAAAATCGTTGAGTTCGTTCTCGTCTGTGTGGTGTTAAAAATAATCAATCATCATCCATTGTTCCAGCCTCATTGCTTCTGTCTCGAGAATTCCGCCAAACTTATTGTATTCACAGAAGCATCTGCCCGTAGGCCATAGCAGGAATAATTCTGTTAAATCAAATTCTATCTGGATTCATTCATAAGCAATGTCATTGACATATTGTACAAATTACTGATGTCGAATCTCATTCATTTGAATCAATCATTAACGCCTGGAACTTCTGTCTTCTCTAGACTGAGATGTGCCATCGACCAGCTACTCTAGATAATATGCATAAATACACTGTCTATTAAAACACTGCACTGTCTATTAAAACACTGCACTGTCTATTAAAACACTTCACTGTCTATAAAAACACTGCACATCATCTGGGCTAACATTGCTAGACAAGCCTTTGGGAGCCAAATAAGACTTGGATCCCAATACAACAACAGTTTGTATCAAAACAACTTGACCCCAATTCTATGGCATTATCAACCATTGATTTTTATGCAGAAGAAGGAGTTAGTTATAACATATTTACGTGCCTATAATATCCAATTAAGGTTCAAGCACGTCTGTCCTCGACAACCAATCCAGCTGCCTCGACCGCCTGCCATATTTGATAGGTAGTTTTACCACATATATTCCATGACGTTTGTTAAACCAGTTGTGGATACTGGTCGGTAGAAGTGGAAGTCTACCTGCCCATTAACCCTTGCAGAGCACTTACTCCGTGTTAGTCGGTACTGCGATTAAAAGTCCCAGTACCTACCAGTCTTAATCCCGACACGTTAACCACTGAGCCACGGAGGCCGGACGGAGGAAGGAGAAGAAGTTAGAGTTTAAGATTGGTGTTACCGGTAGAACGAGCGCATGCTGTCATCAATGGACTCACTTATGGATATACAGAGTCCTAGGGGCATTCTGACAACGTCGGGAGTGCATACTCATGAATCAGAGTCAGAGACGTGATCATACCAGCTCTTCAAGAAATGTAAACCTATTCTGCCCAACTCGTTGTAAGCACAGTCTGATAGACACGCGCTGTTCATACTCAAACCGCACACGCAGACTCGGTATTTTACCTTACACTGTTTTATCTAGCCCCAAGCATGAAGATCATGCTTTGTCATTGTCATTCTATTGAATGTAAGTTCGATTTCTTGCCATGTCCATATGATTTTGGAGGAAGCTTTTTAGAATTTGCGTTGTCTTCCATTTCCGTTTATTAATGGACGGTGTGGGCGAATTACAATAGAACAGGAGCGATTGTATATTCCACAATCCGGTATAATGATGTGAGATTATCTCTGATAACACTGGGAACAGCTAATAATTTGACGTCAATGCTAATGTGGCCGCAGCTGGAAATACAATACTGATTACAGAGAACATTTTGTTTAATATACCAACCGTGTTTAGTCTGTGTGGCTGCATGCTATATATCTATATATTATTAATGAGCTATTTATAAAATACAATACACGGACCACGGCATGCACATCAGTCTGACCCTATACTGTATACAAGGAGTCAAGGAAATTGTATACTTCGGGTGTTTCCGTAAGATTTTCAACTCGCCTTGTTATAAATGTAATACCAGTACCGACTCCAACCCAGACTCAATGTGTAGGTGTACTACCAGTTACACCGACCACTATCCACACCTGCCGGTGTAACAAACGCCGTGGTTGTACTGTCCTGTTTGTGGGAACATCCATATAAGCGATCCCCTGTTTGCTATCAAACTAACACTAACTTCTGTCCTGGACAGGAAGTCGAGACAGCTGGACTGCGTCACTATGACAGACGTGATTGAACCGTAATTTGATATAAGCACATACATGTAACTAAGTTATACCCAACTAATTAACTAACCAACTAAACAACACTGAACCTGTGTACATGTATTTGTACTTGGTAACGGACTGTCTTAGTGGGCTAGGGGCGGAATATTTCAACTTTAACTAGACATGAACACACTGAACACAATGTTAGAAGAGAACAACAAAGAACAATGCTGTCAGGTAGAGAAATATGATTGCTTAACGCCACTGTGTATCGGAAGAAACTCACAGAGGCCACATATCCTACTCTTTAGAATAGACAAGACAGGAAAACGTGTGTGATGTGTTGTTTCCCAGAGTAGAACAGGACAGTTCCTTCACTGCCACAATGTGACATGCCACGCGAATCAGTGCACAAGGTTGAAATCCCGCCAGTATACCAATACACATTGCCTTTACGTGTACATCTACTGACTTGATGTTTCTATCAGGGGATTATTAATCATAGTACATCACCCACGATGTCCCAATTAGGACCTTTTTTAGCAGTTGGGACATTTAGCCTGCTACAGCATCAGACAAGTCCGCTTGCTGGTGATAACTAAATATTACATTACGTTTGAACCGAATAGTTCACAGTATACAATTCTTAGCGACAACTTCCATCGAGTCAATGATTTTTGTTTTGGTGAATGTAGTTTACAAAAGTTAATGCAAGAATAACAGTGGACAAAATGCATTGGTAACAATCATGCTACACAGATCAAAGATAAAATGTGTTTGTTTAACAACACCACTGGAACACATTGATTATTAGTCGGTTATTGGATGTCAAAAGCACGGTTATATATCGACACCAGATCACAGAGGAAACCAGCTGCCGCCACATAGGCTAATCTTCTTCGAATAACCGCAAGGAATATTTTATGCGCACTTTCCCATAGACAGATTAGCACACACCACGGCCTTTGGTGTACTAGTTGTGGATCACTGGTTGGAACCAGAAATAACTCCACGGGTCCACTGAGGGAATCGATCCTTGGACTTGGCGCACATCTGGCTGAGTGTGTATGGCGGTGCTAGATTGGACTAGAATTGTGACTGAGTGCGTGATGACGTCCATACATCAGTTAATGGAATGATTAGAACACCGCGAACTGAGAGAGAGGTGTTAAACCAACAGTCATTCCTAGTTGCATCATTCACACAAGTAATTATGGTCAACGCAAAGTCAGCAATGTCAATTGAATATCAGTGAGCTATTGGATGCCCAGTGAGTTGTGGGTTGTTAACGAGTTATGGGTTGTTAACGAGTTGTCGGTTGTTAGCGAGCTGTGCAATTCTTTAACTGCGTTGTCCAGATCATGAACCTTGTATGACCCGCATTTACTCTTGACAGCCACAAATTGCGTCCTCTGTGAACAATAATATCTATTTTATGTTACAAACAAAATCCCTTAGACTGGCCGCATTAGTTTTAGGTGTCTTGTCCACTGAAGGTTTAGACACTCCCGTCTTGGGTATGGTCCGCCATTAAATGTCGGGACCCAATACCCAGGCTGTACCCAAGGATAGAAGGGGGTCGGAGTTGGGGTGTAGTATAATCAACCTCTTGAAACTTGGAAAATTAGTATGTTAATAATTAATGGCTGAAAAAGGAAAATGTGTTTGCGTCTGTCTAATTGGCCAGACTATTAATTTGAATTGTGACAGAGAATTGGAATCCTGTTCTATAAACTTGTTTCTATAGTCCGGCCGAACTGGGAGGAAATCCGTTAAATGTCTCATGTTTTATGCTTGACCTGTATAAACGCCTTAAAGGCACAATGCCTAGTTTTCAATAATATATGTCTGGCTAATGAAGCATTTTTATTATTACAATTGACATCTACTTACATCTTATTACTTAGATTATCAATATGTGTTTCTGGTCATCCAAATTGTTATAGTATACAGCTTAATGTCAACTTTTGTCTACAATAATTTGTCTCTGGCCATATTATTGTAGACAAAAGTTCAAGGAGCATATTAAGCTACTACAAATACAGTGGATATACTGTATATTATTGATATTGTAAACAATGTTAATTTTAATCATAAAAATGCTCCATGAGCCAGAAACATGATACAACTAGCATTAGATACACAAGCACGGCGACATGGCGCCTTTAACTGTCTGTGTTGTGTAGATCATTAAACATGGTGTATCCCTCACTCACTGCTGACAGCCACACATTGCATCCTCTGTGTTGGAAACAAAGCAAACACAATCTCTTAAATGTATAATTTTTTATACTTTACGTGCATAAACATCAAACTTAAAAAAAGAGATTTGTTATTTTGTTATCGCCTTGGCAACATCATGTTTTCATAGATCGTAGGAGGTGTTTATTTGGCATTTTGCGAACTTAATTGTACAAATAATTAGTTTTCTTCTACACATAAATACGTTTGTGTTGTTCAGTAAAAGGTTTTCCTTGTTATCCAGATGCGGCTCAGTTTTAACGCCGAATCATGTTTTGTTTTTTATGAAGGTTAGACTTAGAAATATAAAGATGGGTTTGTAACTGGCGTTGATTTCATCATCCTATCAGTTATATAATTATGCGTTTGTAACTGGTGTTTTATACCATCCACCCATTCACTCGAATGCATTCCTTTTAATGACGGTTGAGGGTTGGCCACAGAAACATAGTTTTGTTTGTTCGTAAATAATATTTCCTTCCCACTCTCTTGAGAACCTTGGTCATAGAGCAATTATGTTAATGTCGAATCGTTTTATTTTCTTAAAAGGTTAGAACGATCAGTAAGTTTGAACAAATGTTTAATATAGAATCTAAACGAAAAAGCTATTAACATAGCCAAGTGGCTATCTCTGCACAGGGCAGAGTGGAAGAGACAATACGAGACCGTCGAGACGGCATTGACTCGCGACTCACAAACATAGCAGTAATAATACCAGGTACTCTCGAAATGTGAGTTCTCTTGCAACCACTATTGTCATATCAACCATCGATGGATGGATAGATGGATGGATGGATGGATGGATGGATGGATGGATGGATGGATGGATGGATGGATGGATGCATAGAGGTAGATAGATGTGATAGTAATCGTACTGTTCAAGACTATAAAATGTAGAATAAATAAAAAGATTCTAAACGTGATGGTATAGTTGTAATCATCGTGATGTTGTTAAACGTCTATTCACGATTGTGTTGTTTAAACTAGGACTATAGTGTTACACAATGATGTATTGACAAGTTAAACAATTAGGTGTGCCGGAAATTGTTCGGTTTGCTGTATACCCAGATATTCACACTGATGCCTATATGTTTCTCATATTGAACAATCGTCTTGCTAAATATTTACTTTAGACGTCTAAACAAAGGTTAGCTCATGGACGTAGCTGTACTAGTTTGTTCTTTGCAAATGTCATATTGAACGTATGGAAGGTCGAATGTTAACTGTTCTGTGTGGACGACTCTGAACATTGAAGTGTTCATGTAAATATGAAACAATATAACGCTGATCAAGCCAGAACTTCCACACAGAATACATTAACAAAGATAATGTTACGTTTGGAAACCATTTATAATCAGATAATTACATATAAACACGCTTATTCTAGTCTCTTATAATGAATAGAAATTGATTGATTCAAAACTGTTTTTATTAAAGAGCCAGAACAGTTCGTCGCAGTTTTATGGATTATTGTTGCTATGTTCCATCTCGCTTGATCTGGGTGAACCTTCTTGGTCAGCAGTGTCTGATTCTAGTAGGCCTAGTAGACATTCTAGTAGACATTCACAGGCTATTTCACAGGCTATACATAATGCTTTGCAAATCGCCAAACAATATGAAGGAAATACACAACAACCCTGTCTAACATAATTATTTCTCCAATGATGTCGTTAAGAAACTTTTATCAATACTGGATTCGATTTTTTGTGGTTAAAAAAACCCTGTAATGAAGGACAAACATGGAACATATTGTCCGATTCATTGTTCGATAGCTTCATAATACAGAATGTCATAAGTGTGTTTAACTGTCAGATGTAATTCACTTCTTTATGAAGTCGATGTTTCAGTTTAGTTGAACATGTTGTCAGTATAATCGATACACATGTGCGGTGTTAAGCTCGCTGTAACCGTCACTCTACTTCGTTTTATAGGCATACTAAATGCTGTCATACTAATTGAATTAATCTGACCCAATCGAACGAAGTTAGCTAACGTCTGTTGAATAAATAAACGCACGTAAATGATGGTTGTGACAGGATATTAGAAGTTTGTCTTGCAAATAATAGCCCACACGTAAGTTACAAATCTCAATTTATACTGAAGTAACAGTGTATACAACAACCGCATATTTTACAAAAGACAAGTCTGCAAGAGATATTTTGAACGAAACAGCACGGATCATTAGCATAGATTCGAGTTTCAGATGGTAGCTAATGGCGGAATAAAAACACTTGGTGTCTTAACTATTTAAACAGTAGACTCACGCCTATTAATAGTTTATTTTAATAACATTCCTATTGTTAAACTCTGGCTCCTCGTTTTATGACATCTTTATTAAACTCGAACCAGTGGCGTTAATATAACATCCAGTCTCGTTTTCGCTATGTTGTAAACACCCAGTAGAGAAAAATCTAGACGATCCTCTACTTGTTACCAGTTCTAATATAGACTCTGTAAGGATATGTCCATTGAGATTTGAATATCGCATAGAATAGTATATACCGTAGATACCTAATAAAATGTTCTTGCCTTGGTGATTTTAACTGACGTCATATCGTTCTGCCAGATACGATGATTCTCAGAATTATAGTATTCCACAACTTCAAAATAATAATTATTATAAATTATTTAAATTGTATATCGTATACACCGTTATAAGTAATAGATGTGAAATTGAATTCGACAATAATATTGTGGCCCACTGTTGGTCGATTTGTTTCTATATAAATAAGGCGTGAGACGTAGCTAAGTGCTAGAGAGTCCACCTGTGGTTCTATCCTCTTTGGGGAACCAGTTGGGAAAGTTACCGTTCCAACCAGTGCTCCACGTATGTGGTGTATGATATCCTGTCTATGCAAAATTGCGCATGAAGGATCCCTTACCGGTATTCGGTAAGAGTGGCCTATGTGGAGACAGCTGGTTTATTTTGAGACCATATATCGATACAACCGTATGTCTGATAACCAATTGCTAATCAATGTGTTCCAGAAGTGTTGTGTTAAACAAACACACTTTTATATTTATGAATATGACAAAATAGAAACATATAAATCTATATTCTTCATCTGATATCTTTCAATGGCAACAGTGTAGTAGATTACCCTCCATTGATTGACCTACTAGAGTTGGAAATAGAGGAAACGACAGAAAATAGAATATCTGTTTCATACCTTAATGTTAGCATAGTGATTCAAAATGAGACTAGCCTCATTACAATGCTGTCAATTTTCCTCTTTGGTGAGCAATATTCCATCTGGTCCAGCATATAATATCTACATGTCACAGCTTCTGAGATACTTAGACTATGTTCATTATTATACCGAGTTTAAGCAACGTCATGTCCTTCTTGTTCAGGAACTAGAAAACCATGGCTTGCTTCCAATCTGCGTAATACAGAACACTAATATGTATTTTTGAAATGATTTGAATTTTATTAAAGAACTATTTTGTTATTTCAGGTACAAATGATGGGCGGGCCGTAACACAAGTAGGATGCTGAAACCGACAATAGGGTTAGTATTCGTCTAAACTTCATAACGCTGACAGTTCAACTAACTCGAGTTTACAACGCGAACTTACGTTGCAACTGATAAACTGATTGATGCGCCAGTATTCGCCCTATCAGCTCCAGTTTATAACACAAACATATTTAACCACTCATGAACTTGCTGATTCATCAGGGGATCTCTGTGGTGGGGAGGTGGGTGGGGAGGGAGTGGGGGCGGTGTAAATAGCATGCGTTATCCAACTCTTGTTAAATTATGTGTTAATTACTTTACAGGGTACTGAAATTGAATATATTTAGAGATTTTCTTTTCTTTGTTTTGCACAACTTTCCTTCTTCTGTTGATGGAAAATGCCCGCTACCCAAAACGCCAAGGTTCACCGGAGAATAGTGTTTTCCCTCCCTTTATGGAGTAATGATTTTTGCCCCCTTCATTGGTTGAAGAATGGTTTTCCCTTCAGTGGTAGAAGTACGTTATTTCCCTCCATTTGTGGAAGGACTTATTTACTCTATTGGTGGAAAATGCTTTATTTTCCATTGGTGGAAAGACGCCATGTTCCCACCATTGCTGGATTACCGTATTTCCCTGTCATTCCTCAGGGCTCTATTCGTACAGAACTGAACTCAGCAGAACTTTATTAATTACGCTTAGACCGTTCAGCTACGGCATAACAGGAATATTAAAAAGTATCTTAATATTAGGCATTGTGGCTTTAATACGTGTCACGACTCCATCCAACAAAACATTATACCTTAATTAGTATTATTTGCTAAAAGAAAAATCAATGTTTGTCAAAGAAACAAATCCTCTGCAAACATAGCAATGGCGGTTCTCAAAGTCATGCGAACATGTTCAATACGTTGTTACCCCTTTAATACATATAATTTTGCGCTGAACAGCGATGTTTAGGTTGTCGATAACCCTTAGAAAATGATTTGTTCACAGAAGACATTAATACAGGTAGAGTGAACAAAGGAGAGCTTTGAGTAAGCTGTGTGCGTCTGTATCTGGTCAACATAATTATTATGTTTTTGTTAACATATTGATGTAGTTGAGAGGGCCGCCATTGATGTTCATCATTTGTTCTATTCCGAAAGGTTAGTGACATACAGCCGCATGGTAAGCATATTTCCTGTGCCATCGCTTGTTATCAAACCAAAAGGATACATACTGCCAGATAACGTAATTAGGGCACGCATCGAATGCCGTGGTCAGCTTGCCCATCCGTCAGTGTTCGCCTGTGGACAATCATATCCATATCCGTTAAGGATACCGGTATCTTAATTTACTCCGTATGCGTGTGTTCTCTAAATGTCTTCGCATCCTTTAACGATATTCCAATGAAATTTGGTTGACATACGGGTATGTTGCATAAAACAAGTCACATCTTCAAGGTTGTAACTTCAAGGTTAAGGTTAAACTGTACGATTTAAAACCATTGTTTCATGTTCATACAATGTTTTTTCCAAAGCGGGTACAGATAAAGCCATTAGCAATGTTTGCGTGAAGCCAAACCAAGTAATGGTTTTAGGTGCCTTATCCACTGAAAGCTTAGACATCCCCGCTTTAGGTACGGTTTGCCATCAAAGGTTGGGACTCAATGCTAAGGCCTTTAACGTTTTGATAAGTTCCCTTTGTTTTGATTTTTCCAGGTTAGTTAGAAATTCCGATTCATATGCATAGAGAAACAAATCAGCCGACAGTGTAGCACAACTAGTGCCCAGTTTCTTGTGTGTACATCATAATATTATGCATCGCTTCTTTGGCTGTAATTCGTGAGTACATGCCATCGACTTTGACCATGTGATTGTTTTGTCATTTAGATTTATTGTCACTCTGTCTTGTAAACAATGAAGTGGATTGTCTGGACAGTGTTCAAAAGGCAGTCAATTGTATTACTTCACCATACGTAATCATAATAATGTTGTGTTTTGCAGACTGATGACGGGATGAACATTGGTCGACTAACCAATGGGTACACCGATCAGCAGAACGCAACCAATGAGAATGCGATGTACAATACGCCGCCAGTAGTCGGCCTGTCTCCACATCTCGAAGGACAGAACATCACTTACATATTAGAAACTGACCCTAATGACACCTCGAACAGACGCGACGCTGTTGTTGACTCTGCCACTGGCCGCAGCTTGGAAGAAAGAGAGTTCTACCGATCATACGATATAAACGTTGGCCTGCACACAGCGGCTGTCCTGGGAGGAATCCTAGTGTTGCTCATTCTTTTTCTCGTGTACAAAACAAAGTGTAAAAAAGCAGTAAAAATACTGATAAAGCGCATAAGAAAAAGGGCCAAGCACATTCCCGAACAAGAGGAAAGTATGGGTAAATTCATTCCAAGTATTATTGATCAGACTTGTAGCACTAACGAACAATTCCCAGTGAAATCTGAGAGTATTGTGCTTGCTGAAGCCGAGTGTCAGTCGAATGACTGTTGTGCTGATGATACACATTGTGCTTCCGGCACAGATGGGTTGAATGCAGGGTGTGAACCAGTAAAAACAACATTGACCGAGATTCCAACGTTTAACATCTCTGGTCCATCACCTTCATCAACACCGGCGGAAGACGAATCTTGTCAAACGCTTCCCATTTTGGAAACGGATGTTGCCGAAGCGACGGCTTTGTGGGTTCAGGGTATGCCATTGTCTTCACAGAGTGTTAATGACATGTCAGGAGTCATTTTACAGGTACAATCTAATATGAGACAAAACCGTGTGCCTGGGTCTTGTCCCTTACAAACTATGTTGTCGCAGAAACCTGCCTCTCCACTTCCTCTAGCTCAAACGTGGAATAAGAGTTTACCAATCTTGTCAACAAGCATTAATATGTCCTGTCAACTACTGCAATTGGAGCCCGATAACAACATACAATTAAAAGAGCACGCAACAAAAAGGAAACCTCAAAACTTAACAATAGTCATTCCTGATGCAAAGTTCTCTTCTGAAGCCAAACTTCATGTCCATTCCCCAGTGCCTTTCCCCGTCACCCCCACGATCACGATTCAAAACTTTACCTCAAAGGGAAACTCGCAACATTCTTCCCTGAAGCGAGACAGCAATGACTCAATGTCGTCTAATTCCTCCGAGGATCTGCATCTCGTTCCGTCGTGCAGCACACACAGCTGGACGTGCAAACAACCACGCCCTTCCGGCTGCACTGGTACTTCAGATTCATGTGAATTGTTTAGTAATCATTCAAAATCCAGTCTAAAAACTCGAGTTGTTAACACGGAAACAAAATTTTAGAATATTGTTTAGTTGTGTCGGTGTTTGTGGCAGTGTCGTGTCTTGTGGATACGTCAAATACCGTTATCTACTGCAAATCTCATCGTAACCGATCTTCTATGTGATATTTTGCTATACATGTATACATGTACGTATCAGATGCAACATAATTATATGTTAAATATGTTAATAGACTGCATAACAATATTGTACATCTTATGTCTACCAAGGCGATTGGTTCAAACGGCGCATTATAAACAATGATCAAACCGTATCTCAGTACGGAAGAGTCTAGAGGAGTTGCTGTGCAGGTGAGACCGTCTAGGTGAGTTTCAACAAACCCGTGTCAGTATACACAATAAGAATGAAAGTAAAAAACAGTGATTACCCAATGAGTTCGCGAAATGCGGTCACACCCTATCCTATATACTCACTCGTAGTAAAATCCCGGACAATGTCGAGAATACGGTTGGAGAAAGATGGAAGCTGGGGTGGGGGGTGGTGTCCAGACATCTCGGTCGCATGTAACCATATATAGCTGTTATGAATAATGCCTTGTCGTCCATCTTCCAACACATTACACTATGTATACAGGTATCAAGATCGAACGCATCTAAATATTTAAACTGGCTGTTATACGTAAACAAGATAAAGTTTGTTTGTTTAACGACACCACTGGAACACACTGATTATTAATCACCGGTTATTGGATGTCAAACGCACGGTTATATTGACATGTTGTGATAAAAGTAACCCGCTACTCTCCTTCAAATAACAGCAGGGGATCTTTTATGTGCACTTTTTGTCACATACATGATAGCACACACCACGGCCTTTGATAGACCAGCAGGTGGTAGCTATACGTGTGGTTGTGCGTGTGGGTGTATACTGTATGATGGCTAGTCTGGGTTATAAGCATGTTATAGATATGAGTTTGTCATGCTCATCCCAACCACGCACGCAGGCTCTGTTACAGTAGAGCTGTATAACTATTATGGTTTGATCGCTTTCACACATCTCAAATTACACAAACACTGACAACTCAACGGAAAACCGTAAATCAGTCACTATCTTAAAAAAAGATACATATTTTATTAATCGGTTATAGCAACTCAAATGGAATTATTGTGGTTGTTTTCATTGATTATTCAATATTAGTCGACAATGATATGCACAAATTTCCATTTTAAACATTCGGCATGCATCAAACCATTTTTTTTTTATGAAAATAAAGTATCCTGAAAGGGCATACAAAATGAATGAATAATCAATTGGAATTGCTTAGTCTCCTGGGTGCCGTTTTCGCATCTATCAGATTTGTAGGCATCCCATTACCTGTGAACATTACACCATTACCTGTGAACATTACACCGAACGACCTCAATCTGAATCGCAAATTGTGTATTAAAGGTAGACTCCAGGGGCCGTGTTCACAAAGCTCACTTAGCTGTTTACGTGCATGTAAGCCAATCGCAACATCCACTTAACATTTACGCCGTATTCACGGTTACCCTCCCCCCTCCCAGTATGCCTACATCCCACTTTGCCTACACCCATTTTGCCTACACCCATTTTGCCTACAGTATAAAAAAAAG
>JAULBR010107721.1:0-10542 GCA_032355825.1 Melanodrymia aurantiaca | reverse complement strand
TCATCAGGAACATACAAATCCTGATCTAAATTTTAGAGCCGCAACCAACAGTGTTTGAACGCAGAAGAAGAAGAAGATCTAAAGGCTGACAGGTGGGTAAAGACAATATCCACCGTATCCAATTATCACTATACGTAATGCATTATGTTACAAGCGTTTTTCATTATTGCTATATAATATTATGCTTCGCTGTCAAATTGGCTCAGTTATGCATATGTCACAGAATGAGCTATGTGTCTCACTATCAAACAATAATTAAGACACAATGCCTGGTTTTAAGATGAATGCCATCGTGCTTGCGCAGCTAATTCTATTTGTAACATTATTTCTACTTAATGGAGCACATTTTTATTATTAACATTAATTTTACTTACATCTTATTGCTTACAATATCAATATATGTATGTCCAATATGATTCTGGTTATCGGAATTGTTACAATAGTTTAATGTGTACTTTTGCCTCAAGTAATTTATCTCGTGCCAAACTAACGTAGACAAAGGTCCTATGACCATATTATTAAGTGCTACAAACGCATTATAAATACTTATATTGATAACACATATAATATTATATATATTGATTTGTAAGATGTAAGTAAATATCAATTTTAATAGCAAAAAAAAGAAAAGCGCCATGAGCCCAACATGTTAGAAAAACTTGTAGCATTATAGATACGCAAGAACGGTGACATTCGTCTTAAATCTGGACATTGTGCCTTTAATCACATTTGAATGTAACTCATTACAACACTGGTCTGCACTTTCTCCGATGATAATTTGATTAGCCAAACTCCCAACTTTGCAAACAGACCATACGTAGATATTACAAGTATTACATGAGCTTCTGCTCCATACAAAATTACCTAAGACATTTTGGAATTGTGTTATTATATAACACACTTGTCAAACGGGTTTCATAATAATAGTGCAGATTCTTTATGATTATTATAACGTCTTCCAACTTTTTTTAACGCGATGTCCACATGAGTGACCGTTAGAGTTCATTGATCCTATAAAGAGCTGATCGATCCTCCAAAATATTTTAAATGCTATTTTCCGTTCCAGCCAGTGATCCACGACTGGTTTATCAAATACCCCTTGCTGTTTTTCGGTAAGAGTAGCCCATGTGGCGGCGACAGCGGGTTTCCTCTGAGACCATGTGTCAAATGGAACCGTGCGTCTGACGTCAAGTAAACGCTGATCTATAATCGATGTATTTCAGTAGCGTCGTTAAGCAGTCAAACAAACTTTATCTTATCATTTCGATGAAGACAGCAGACAATCAATAATCATGGTTGCGCTTATGACGGGTGCCACCGGGTGCTGCAGGATACGCTCATCTTTCGCGAACACATGTTATCATCACTGATTTAGCTGTAGTACACATCATTCCTACTTTGTCGCAATATCCCTTCGACTTTGCCTTGTTTAGATTTAGGGCCGATTTCTCGTCACCGGTTTAACCTGATCGCATTAAAAATGATAGGATAAAATTCCGATTTGCATTCCCGATGGATTTCAGTTACTTTTACACTGGTTTAAACCTGACGGTCGGTTAAAACCTGCTGTTTAGCCTTGTTTAATAAGAGTTTAAAACGGCGATCAGGTTTAAACCGGTGACGAGAAATCGGCCCTTAGACGCACTTGTGGATATTAACGCTGGCTAATTGTAAATCTGTAGCCACACACACAAGAATGAGATCAGTAAGAGTAATGAGGATCCATTTTACTTGCACATCCGTTTGAGAGAACACCAGGTGAGATTAATGATGTCGCATATAAGTTGGAGATCGATTTTCAACATTCTTAATTGGTTGATCCAGTGACAAAACAATAATATTTCTCTGTCCCTTCGTGTCGGTGTCACTAGAAAAGTGGAAATCAGGTCACGTAGGTAGCTTTATTAAATTAATTTCTACTTGTAAAATAAGCGTGTCAGTCTCTACGTGTGTGTCGTACACCAAGTGTCTTGTGATATAATAATTTATCAGTACGAGTTGATAACAGTATAAAATACAAGGCTTGCCGAGATGATCTTTATACATTTATCAATGAGTACTAATAAATTAAGATATCACAAGACACGAGGTTTATTATTTTTATCATTGAATTCATTAATATCATTCTGTCTAATTAGGATTATTATTAATAGGAATTAATGGAAATAGCGTAAGTAATATTATTGAATTTAATGTTACTAATAAAAATGCTCTATTAGCCAGAAATGTTATAAATAACGATCCGTGTTAAAATTCTGGAGTATACCTTTAATAGTGAAGAAGCTGATTCGAGTTTGTGATTTGTTCCACTAGTAGGGCCGATGTCTCGTCACCGGATTAACCTGATCGCCGGATTAAACCTTTTTTTATTTATCAAATTTTTCGTAATTGTTCACATTTGTGATAGGAGTTGCATTCCCGTCGGGCTTGAGTTACTTTTACACCGGTTTAAACCTGACGGTCGATTAAAACGTACTGTTTAGCCTTGTTTAACGCGGTGTCATCATTGTTTATACAGTAGTTTATATTTAATGCGTATACCGTCAAAGATCCTATAGATTGCGCGAGAGTGTTAAAGACGCTGGTTTGAGTTAAGAAGGATGTCATCTGCTCTGCAGGATACGATCGCCTTTCGCGAACACGCGATGTCATCATTTTTAACACTATTGTTTATACATGTTTATTTTCATTTATATGTTCAATGTTGTTTTATGCCATTAAGCTGTAAAGCTTAACGCATGAAAAACATGGACGTTCGTGTACCGTCATATATGAGAATAATGTTTGATTGTTTTAGTAAGTTTCCTATTGTTATCGTTGTTGCGCGCGATATTGCGTCATCTCTCTTACACACGAATCAGTGACTTTAATAGCTGCCGGGGGTTCGTGTTATTCACCACTTGATTGACTCTTATAGCAAACCAATAAACAGATCATCTTTTAAATATGTTTGATAAAAACAGTCTTTAGCCAGTTGTGCCTTGTGGCATCGCGTCATAACAGAGACAAATTAACAGCAGACGGTGGGTTTTTTCTCGTTATAGGGAAGCAAAACACTCAAATCCTCTTCAGCTAGCCGAGTGTGATGAAGAATAAGAAAAATACAGAGGTCACAGATATGGGCAATGTTGTGCAAATTCAGCGCACTACTTTCCCATGACATGATGCGTGAAAGGACTGTTTTTAATCAGGTATACACTCCTTTGTGTCCATAACTAGAACTTCATCCGTACCACACTACCGATATTTCAGACATTAGATGAGCATGAAGCTATATATAACGTGGTGTAATCAAGACTATTGTGTAAATGCAGTCAGTCCAAACACCCACACATACCTACACGCTCCCGCCACAGGACACAAGACACCATTACCTGAGATTCCATATTATATGTGCTGTAATGCTTAAAGGCGCAATACCTAGTTTTAATATGAATGCCACCGTGCTTACGCATATAATGCTATTTGCAACATAATGCTGACGCATCGAACATTTCTATTACTAACATTAACATTAATTTTACTTCCTTATTGCTCACAATATCAATATAATTATGTATATTAATTTGTTTTTGCAGTAGCTTAATGTCGTCCTAAAGGTACACAATAAGGGGGTTACAACCAGTTGGATGTCCGAAACACATTGGATATACATGTACATGAATATTGATATTGTAAGAATAAGTTGGAATTAAATGCTAAATTTTAAAAAGAGAAGATTCGCCGCTGTTACAAAATATTATTGGCTGTGCAAGCAAGGTGGCATTCGTCTTGAAACCAGGCATGGTGCCTTTAAAAACAATTTCCTATGCTAATAATTTGATAGTCTGGGTCCCACACAGAAAAAAATGCTGCATAATTTGAAGGTTATGAATATAGACTGCACATAATTATGCTTCTCCGTATGCTTCTGCGAACTGACTCTGCATATTTGCATGGACATTGATTTTTGCAGACTGCCCATTAGAGTCCACATTATGCCAGGTGTACGGATTACGGATACGTGGAACCTAAGATAGGAGCAATTTAAGACAATGTGGGATAAAATTACAGAAGCCATGCATGCTATAACTTACAGCACTCGGGTTTCAATAGTGGAATAGTTGAAGTACAGCTCCAAGCAAGTTACATTTGATAGTCCATCCGCAGTTTCAATTTCTGTTATTCGACTATGATGGTTGGTTGACGGGTCGCGTTGTGTATGTTAATTAATAGATGAGATTGATTAAGCTATATCATATAATTATACATGTGTAATTGGTTAACATTGGAGACTCGTTAATTGAAATTGTGTATCATGGAAGATTAGTAACATTAGTGTTAAATGCGATGGGTTTGTCTACACCAACAACGTAAACAAGACTTAGTACAAACGGTCATCTTCACTTCCCCCGTGTCCATTTACTAAGACAGGTAGTGATGCATTATTAAACATATATAGTTGGTTTGTTTATTAGATATACATAATTATATTGATATTAAAGCACGAACATATAAGTAAATAGTAATTTTAATAACTAAAAAAGGCTCTAATAGTCGGAAAGTGTTAGTATGGAATTTGCTATGGACATACGGTGGTATCCATCTTACCATAGACAATGTCACTATATTTACCTATTGAACCGGTAGCTGTTACAAATAATATCTGCTATGGTTATAACTCAAAGGTGTGATCCGTGAAACAATTTACAGGTTTTGGTGTTTTTGTCACACAAAAAAAGTATATTTCGTAAAATACTTCTTTAAAGAAAATTGTACACAAATAATACATTAATGGAAAATCTGGACATTATCGAGGACAATTGCGATGCATTGACAGCATAGCTAGTCTCCTAGCAGAGCAAACTTCAAAATATCGAGTGCAAACAAGTGAAACTTGATGACATTGTAAATTAACCGAGATTTCAACCAAATCGTGCTATTCGTCCATTGTGGTAATGGCCTGAGCTCCTGTGTAAAGCAGACATAATACTGCTGTAATTCACACACAAATCAAATTCATCTTCCATTGTGTGTCTCGCTTTAATACGAGCTTTTATCAACAACATGTTAAACGTACACTCCCGAGTTTGAAAATGGATACCACCGTTCGTGCGACTTTCTGCATTTAAATATATATATTAAACGTTTCTGTAGGATCTCCGCTTCTGTAGTTCCAGATCATGGAATTGTCCATAGAAAGTCGATAGCGAATACTATGGCATATGGTCGTATGTAAACTTGTTTGTATGCACGCTACAAAAAAATCCAATTATGCCAACTAAAATGGATGCGACACGCGAACGTTTAACATATTTAATTGGTCAACTTGACTTCCACAGTCATGTAATGGATTTACTGAAAATTAGAGCTCTCAGAGGAAATATCCCAGTTTTCTCAACAGCTTACTGATAAGCTATAGTTTCGTTTATCGTGGATGAAAATTACAGTGATATCTGAACATTTCATGTCTATCTATGGCGACAAACCATTTACATGGCCAAATGCGTATCTCTGCACAAGGCAGATTCGAAGGGATACTTCGACAAAGTAGAGATGGCAAGTACTCACGAATCACTTCAAAAGCAGACGGTATGAGCTTTATTGAGCGATAATTAGGGCGCATTAATTAGGTATTTATAACTTATGTAGGCATACGTGCGTATGTCCAATTGGGATTTAAGCACGTCTGTCCTGCATGGACACCCAGTCCAGCTGCATCGACAGCTTGTTCAAGACAGATGGACTTTATGCAATTATTGTGTTTTAGAGGGACATTCCCAAGTTTAAGACTGATATCACCGTACGTACGTACCGAATTCTACTGTTTCCGACTATTAGAAACTATTTTATGTATAGCAATTATAATTTACTTACTTTGATTGCTTAGAATAGCAATGTGTCACTGTGTATATCCAATCTCAACGAAAAAGCATTGACATGGCCTAATAGGTATCCTTCCAAGGTAGAGTCAAAGGGTTTGGGGGAAAAAGTAGAGATGGCATGTACTCATGAATCACTGCCAAAGCAGTCGTGGAACCAGGTGTTCGCGAAAGTTAACCGTAGCCTGCTCCACCGGTGGCACACGTCGTAAGCACAGCAATAGTGTTTGTCGAAACGACAACAGGCCAAAGTAAGGTATTGCATCAGACATCATCTTTGTCAATGATGGTACTATAGTAGACATTCAGAGGCTATTTCACAATATGACGATATTGTGAAATAGCCTCTGAATGTCTACCATAGTACTTTTTGAAAGTTTTCACCAGCTGATGAAACAACTTCTGAGCCAGGACACGACGATGCTTCAGATCAGCATATAGAGAACATGCTCTAAAGTATCTCAGAAGTTGTGATATGTAGACACCAAAAGCTGGAGCAGATGTAATACTGCTAGACTTAAAATTGAAGTTGACTATTTTAAAGTTGAGGTCATCCCTTTAATCATACAGATTTATGTAAAGGTCTGAGTCGTTTTGAATCGCTATGCAAAGATTTAGGTATTAAACAGATGTTCTACTTTCTGTTGTTTCCTGCTGCAGAAAACATTACTCGAACACAAAGCTATTAAATGGCGGTAAGTATTCAAGACAACACATTAATTTTTTTATTGCTGTCATTAGGCAGGCAACTGGTCTGGGTGTCATATATCATGTTTTCGTAACTGGGAAAACACCCACGCTCCTGGCTTGTCATTTTTGCAGCGATTCGCTGGCGCAACGTGCATGCAATTCAGTCTAAACGTATACGTTTTCATATTAGGAATATTGCCGTTCAAAGCTCTTATTCTTGTTTTGATATTGTTTTGCATAAAAAAAAATTGCAACACACATGGCGCAAGAAAGAACTACTACAAGATGTGTTCAGATTATACTGACACATAAACAATATTTATCTGAACATGTTCCATAATGATTATCCGTCCGACTGAATGATTTATCGGCAGAAAATGGGAATTTGTCGTGATTTTTTTGCAAGCACGCGGAAGACTTCCAATGTCGCCATTTCATCTATAAGAAAGTGCGTTGAAGATTAAAGAAAACGTCATTGCTCAGAGAAATTTATTTACTATTCCTTGAAACGATCTATAAATGTCTTTGAAGGGGTGTTCTTTTGTATCATGATCAATTGAATTTTATCATGGTCTCATTACAAAATCCTTTACAAAACGGAAGTAAACAACATATTAATAGTTAAAGCTGCAAGCGGCGATAACGGGCTCCAAGCTATTGTCGAAACGTTACAATTTGGAAATATTCATATTGATATCAGCATACTAAAAGCCTATACATATATAAAGTTCACTCACTGATACATATCTATTGTAATTCGTGGTTGCTAAGGACGATATCTTGGTGCTCAGGCATAAAATAATATGATGTTTTAAAACAAAAAAGCCACTTTACTGATAAATAGCATCCATATTTCCACTGTTGCTATAGACGCCATCTTGGTTATCATGGAGGAAATCAATAGACATGTTCCAAAATTGTAAAAAAAAAAAGAGAAGCTGAATCAGATCATGAATCATCCAGATTCCTTTATTTCGAATTTTTTTGAGGTTGTTAAAAATTCTAATTTATACGCACAGTGAAACAAATCGGCTAACAGTGGGTAATAATTAGTTTCCTATATATAAGGCTTAATCAAAGTTGACGTATTTGTTTGCCAATCAGGAAGTCAACGCATTCGCAGTACAATTGTGTCTAGACTTCTTTATAAATTACAGAAATAATTTGAGGATGGCGATAAAATTACATCTTCGTTCACCTTCATTTAATTAGAAATCTGTTGATTGAGGAAACGTTGTCTTAATCTAAACGACAAAACATTGACATGGCCAAATACTTATCTCTGGGCAAGGCAGAGTCGAAAGGATATTGTGACAAAATAGAGATGGTATGTACTGACGAAAGTTTATCAAAGCAGAGATGATACGAGGTGTTCGCGAAAGTTGAGCGTATCCTGCTCCACCTGTGACACCCATATAGCAATATTATGTGTCGGCTACTTTTGTTCAAACTATAAAACAGTTTAAAGGAAGGTATTGCATGCGACATAACCTGTATCGATGATGCGACATATCGTGAAATAGCATCTGAATGTCCACCATAGAACGTTTTCACAAGTCCATGGACGGTATAGCCCTGATTAAACAACTTCTGAGCCAGAAGGACATGGCGTTGCTCAAAATCAAGCAACTTCTGAGCCAGAAGGACATGGCGTTGCTCAAAATCAAGCAACTTCTGAGCCAAAAGGACATGGCGTTGCTCAAAATCGACATATAATAATTAACGTGTAACTTACCGTTAGAAGTAAAGCACTGGTGAACTTATATCGGGATTGATAATTACGACCAAAGTGTTAAGTACAATTTCTATCAAACATCTAAACGTTTGTTTACGACACCACTGGAACACATTGATTATTAATCAGCGGTTATTGGATGTCAAACGCACGGTTACATAGCACTTTCCCCACAGACAGGATGGACCAGTCGTGGATAACTGGTTGGAACGGGAATAACCCAATGGGTCCCATGAGGAGGATCGATCCGTTGACTCGTCAAGTAACAGGCGGACGCTCTACCCGCTCGCTATCAAACAGTTATACATTTTGCGCATCCTAGCGTTATTATTATGCCAAATGTTACATTTAGCGGCATCAAATTTACCATAACCTACCGCTAAATTGAAAATAGATTACGTTTATCTCCTAATTTGATGAGGGAACGAATGTAAAAACGTACAAGCGGCTTCAGACGTAAAACGTAATTTAAGGCATGTGTGTAGTGGGAATTCCCCAACCTAGATAGAGTTCACATGGACAGTAATGCGTGGGGTAGTACGTGTAGATAAATAATTAACATTACCGGTGGAAAATCGATATTCTCCATTAAAAATTATTGCTACAAAGAGTTTTAGATGATTTATATCGTGTAAAGTGTATTAATAATTGTACTTAATAAATCAATCGTTCATGACTTTTAAATGTAATCAAAACTGGTAATTAAAAACCATACACGCTATGGCTAAATTAAAGCCAGCAATCAATCACGATACGGAGCGGGACATAGTCTAGAGGTAGAATGTTCGCCTGTGGCGAGATAGGTCGTGGGATCGATCCTCCACATGCAGCGCGGATTATTTTACGGGTCATTTTCCGTTCCAGGCAGTGAAACACGTAGACCTGGTTTATCAAATTTCGTGTTGTGTGCTATTCTGGATAGTCCGTGCTTTTTTTCGGTAAGAGTAGCCCATGTAGCGGCGACAGCTCGTTTCCTCTCAGACCATGTGTCAATATAACCATGCATCTGACGTCCAATAACTGTTGATTTATAATCGATGTGTTTCTAGTGGCGTCGTTAAATAAAACAAACTTTACTTTTTTAGTTACATGTACTAGTGTACTAGTGGCAGTGTGGTGGCAAAAATGCATCCCCAGCACTAATATAAAATTTAAGCTTTCTGCCCGGCACGCAGTTCCAGCATGATAAATGTTTTCAGAAAAAGTACACAATCATGCCTGTTGACAAGAACCAGGAGTTATGGAACAGGGTGGGTTGGGGTGTTGGGGTTTATGGAACCCCACCCATTTTTCATACTTTTTGGTTAAAGGATGTTTTTTCACCATACAATTTTCAAAGTTTTACACGTGGGCCCACCCCACACCCATTTTTTGTCATGCTCTACAGCCAATGAGTACTACAGTTTTAGCAACACTCTGCTTTGGTACTTAATACAATTTAGTTGTATTCCCTTGCCCCAACTTCCTCCCTTTAAGTTTCTCCCTTTAAGATTTGCTCGGCACTTAAATGTGTTTGGGCACAACCCTGGTTAAATGTTACATTGTATAATTGCATGTACATACAGATGTGCACAACATTAAAACAAATGTTTTTCTATGAAAGAGATCCTTCATTATGCATGTATACTCTTCTTCTTCTTCTTCTTCTTCTTCTTCATCTGCGTTCAGTTTCTTAATCCTCCTTGAATTCAAATCGTGAGTTTTACTGCCTGCATGAACTCCACAGTCAGCAGCAGGTCGTCTCTTTTGCCCAAAAGGTTTTCTCGGATTGTTCTGGGTTGTGGCCAGATGTTTTCTCTGATATATGTATGTATACAACATGTTCTTGTATGATCAGACGACGTGTCAATACATCTATTTATAATTGTTTGCGGCAATGAAATAACTTGTACCTGGTATACTATACAGTCATGTAGGTACACGTACATGTAGGTAATCCAATCTCACCATCTGTTACCTTTTAATGACATTATCAGTTCTAAATCAATATACATATTGATGTGACCAGAGTCTTACAATTCTTGTACATGTAACTGCTTGGCTTTTAACTATAAAAATATATGTAAAGTAAAGTTTGTTTTATTTAACGACGCCACTAGAAACACATTGAATATAAATCAGCGGTTATTGGATGTCAGACGCATGGTTATATTGACACATGGTCACATGGGCTACTCTGACCAAAAAACAGCAAGGTGTCTTTTATGTGCACTATCCCATAGACAGGATAGCACACACCACAGAATTTGATAAACC
>JAULBR010107710.1:0-10542 GCA_032355825.1 Melanodrymia aurantiaca | reverse complement strand
ATGCAATAGCAAACGTAGGAAGTACTATTTAGTACAGCATATCCGGATTGCGACATAGCTCGACTGCAGTGCTGAGTGGTATTTTGACGTCGGCAAGATATCTCGCCTGCAGTACTGAGCGGGTTAAAGTCGCTTCAGGATTATTTCACCTATATGCGAAGGGATGAGACGAAGTCGAGCCCTTAAATCCATTTTTTTTGGGGATAAATCGTTATAGTGAACAACGAAACACAGTGATATTATCGCTATTCTAATACTACTAATGACGACTATCTATAAATAATTGTATTACAGAAATCCTCAAAATCTTGAAAACTTAATTTTCTATTCTCCTTTCTTATCATAGCAACATCCATTCAATGAAAACGCTTGTAATAAAACTGATGTATGATGTCATCTTAAAAGATAATGGGTTAATGTGTCATTAAAAGACACTATTTCCTGGATAATTTTATACCAAAATTAACTGGTGGTAAGGCTCTATTGAATGACATAAATTGTATTTACCAATTGATCATTATAACATACACAGGTCACCTGAAACTTGAAAAAAGCGAAATGTTCGTTGGCGACATGACCTTGTGACCTTTGATGACGTCATCAATGATCTGATTGGTTATTAATTGTTACCAATATGTCACCACACCAAATACACATACATTGGTACCAAATATGTTGCAATTGACCCATTACTACTGTATTTTTATAGTCGATTGTATTTGCCTTTTCCATACCTATTGAATAACACACTTTTGAATTTCATCTTGTATATGACCTTGAAAATGAGGTCTGTCCAAGTAAATTCTTATGGTATCTAACCTTCCACATTACTCTGTATATTTCCTAAGTAACTCTGGACTAAAACAGTAAGTATCCTCTAAAGGCAATCAAATGCATAAAAATCGAAGTCTTTAAACGAAATATGACCTTGAACTTTATTTTGAAGGTGATCTGCATATCCAATCTTGTAGCACACTTTCTGAAGCCAACAAGCAAACCATTAGGGTCATTTGTGTCAACTTTGGAGCTATTATCACCAGTGTAACTATTTTGTAGAAAATGTGACCTTGAAGAAATGTGACCTTGAACTTCATTTTGAAGGTCATTCCGACGCCCGATTTTTAGGAACCCTTTCTGAATCCAATCAGGATACTATAAGGGTCATATATGCCAAATTTGGTGCTTTTATAGCTCGTGTAACGATTATTCACTTAAACTCCCCTACTAAAAATACAAATGTTCTTCTTCAGCAGGACCCTATAACAGATTCAAGAGCACATTCTTCCTTATTTTTGAGTTTTGTGAACATGACCTTGCTGGACTACTGAGTAACGCTAATGTAAAGTTCACTCTGGGAGAGATTAAAAAGGTTATGCAGCAGCTACTGAATGGTTTGTACTTCATCCATAGCAACAAAATTCTGCATCGAGACATGAAGGCAGCCAACATCCTCATCACTAAGAACGGCGTTCTCAAACTCGCAGACTTTGGACTTTCACGCGCACTTGTCAGCAAAGGATCGAATCCAAAATATACGAACCGAGTGGTGACCCTGTGGTATCGTCCTCCAGAGCTGCTCCTGGGTGAGAGAATGTACGGCCCATCTATAGACGTTTGGGGCGCAGGCTGCATCATGGCAGAGATGTGGACTCGCAGTCCCATAATGCAGGGTAACACAGAGCAGCACCAACTGCAGCTGATCAGTCAACTCTGTGGATCCATCAGTCCAGATGTGTGGCCGGGAGTACAAAAAATGGAATTATTTGACAAACTTGAACTACCAAAAGGACAGAAGAGAAAGGTCAAAGAACGATTAAAGCCATACGTTCGTGACCAGTATGCCCTTGACCTTCTTGATAAGTTGTTGTCCCTTGATCCCTCTAAACGAATGGACTGTGATACTGCATTGAATCATGACTTGTTCTGGACAGATCCAATGCCAACTGACCTGACACCCATGTTATCCAGACTTACGACGTCCATGTTTGAATTTCTGGCACCCCAACGCAAACGTGGACCGATCCATCCACAAGCTCCTGCTCATAGACCTGCACATAATCCAGATCAACATTTTGAAAGAGTTTTCTGAATGTGAACCTACAATTAGGAAGTGTTTTTGTCATCTTTATTTTAATGAAATACTTTTTAAATTCTGCTCATTGAAATTATTGCTATCACTGTATTTGATTTTAATGGAAAAAACAAATCATTTTCATGTTTTCATTTTTATTGGTCATAATGATTTTTTGTTTTTAAAACTTTGAACAAAGTCTTAATTTAATAATATATCCAATGTGCTACTTTTAAATGAAACTTGAGTTATTTATGCACTGCATCATGTTATCCATTTGCTCAAAGAGGATCTAGTAGACAGACCATACGTTTTACACAATGTTATTGATTTGGTCGTGCGAAGAAATCAAACTTCTGTTCATGATCTACTTGTTTCTGTTCATGATCTACTTGTCAAAAACATTTTCAAACAACATCATGTCTTCTCCAAATAACCAAGTAAAGTTTCTTCTCCAAACAACCAAGTGAAATTCCATTCATAAAAGCTGAAATATTTATGAATATGTGTGCATGATTTAAGCTGAATGGTGGAAGGTAATATTAAGTTAGTCTTGTTTGTATGCATTAAAATTATGGGAAAACATTGTCCCTACGCATGTTTAAATGGTGTATAGCTTATGGTGTTTAAACAAACTTCAAATTCACATTTGGCATCAACGTAATGCTTGGTAGAATTGCCAATGACCGTGAAACTGCATCTGACATGCTTTAAAGCAATACTGTGATGGAATTGTATCAAGTTATATGGTTTTACATCTGCAGTTACTAGAAATGAAATACATTTTGATTTTATCCAACTCCCACTCACCTCCAGAGTGAGATCATGGAATTTGTAACCGATTCCATTCATTATTACCATGTAAAACATTGTACCAAGTTTAATATGTCCCAGATGTCATTCCTTACTGCCATGGTAAAACACCCTATAAGGTAGGGTTTGTCTAAAACATTGATGGCCATATTGAATGTAATAAATGCCCTGCTTCCTTAATCACCCACTAAATGTTTTGAATACGAGCTCTAATTGCTCCATAACAGCAAATGTTTACATTACTTTACGTGCCTATTTTGCCTGAAGAATTGACGCCAAACATACTTTTAGTTAAGCAGATTCTGAGCAATGAACTTCGCAAGCCCCGTACAGAAATTATGACTTCTACGGTAAATGTGTCATCACAAAAACAGACAACAGACTTCATATTTTTTCCTTGTACAATTTGACTGGACTAGCTAGGAATTTGTTCATGTACAGGCTATCGCTATTAAGTGCCCCCCACCCTTTTAAAACATGTTTAACCACCCAGGAGCTTATTACATTGATTATGGTACTTCATCTTTAATTAATAACCCTCGAATATGTTTTGTCATTAATAGTGTGTGCATTTCAGAATGCTGAAGGTTTTATTGAGTATTTTGTATATATGTGAACTTGGAGGACAATGCATTATTAAATTGCAATATTTGAAACAATGTAACATGTGTACAAGAATATAATATTGAATATGTATGTATACTTGGTGACTTGAAAGTCATGATACAAATTAAAATTTGATACTGTGCATGAACTTTGTAGCCAAATGATGCATTTAATTCAAATTCAATAAATGGTTTTAAATTATTACCTGCTGTTTCTTTTGTAACTACAGGGAAACAGCTCCAAACCGGACCTCAGCAAACAAGAATTCCCTCTAAACCGAACTTATTTCAAACTCCCACACAGCCTTAAGTGCTCTATTGAAACCTCAGTAAACCAAACACCTCCAGGGGTTCTAGATATGTTTTTTATTTCACTTGCCATGGGGCCAGTGTGGCTGAAAATTCAGTTGCCCAACTTTAAAATATCAATGCCAATACTATAAAAAAAAATACAAATATAACTAAATCAAAAAAAAATTACTGGCCAATTATTTGGTGGCCCGAATATAAAAATAACTGGCCTCGGGCATCAGGCCACCGTATTGTAGAACCCCTGCACCTCTCTAAACCAAACATTGTTCTCGGTCCGGATTTACACCATATATTCCATTGTTATTTACATATTTGACAAGTGATGATAGAAAACTTCTATGATATTAAAGATCATGCTTTTGCAGTTCATTAACAAAATTTAATGCCATGAAGTACAATGTCAACTTTCAAAAGTCCTTGACTTTCATTACTTTGGATACATACAGTTAATGTACATGTATTTTACAGTTAATATACATGTATTTTACAGTTAATGTACATGTATTTTACAGTTAATGTACATGTATTTTACAGTTAATGTATATGTATTTTACAGTTAATATACATTTATTTTACCGTTAATGTACATGTATTTTACAGTTAATGTACATGTATTTTACAGTTAATGTACATGTATTTTACAGTTAATGTACATTTATTTTACAGTTAATGTACATGTATTTTACAGTTAATGTACATGTATTTTACAGTTAATGTACATCTTGTTTTTATGTTGATAATTTACTGATGAAAGATTAATTTAGTTATTAACACTCGACTGTTTATTACTATACATTATCTTTGTAATGTCTAACTGTAAATGCTGCCAGAAGTTCTTAACCATTTTTTAATTTTTATATTTGGTCTTGGGGTTCAAATATCAAACTAGCAGACCCTGGGGAGGAGGTTGGTGTGGGTGGGGGAGTGGGTTGTAATATGAACCAAGAGAACCTTATTTTAGATGAAGTACTTCACACCATCATCATCACCACAGGTGAATAGTCAAATAGATGAACTTTATATTCTTGTCTATAATTCAATACTGTAATTATACAATATGCTGATAAACAATGAAGCATTTTCACTGTTTATTCTTTATAACTTACTCCACTTATATATATTTAAAATTAATTAGTTATCAATGAAAAAACAAAATACATGGACTGTATTGCACTGGATATATCAAGGTGATGGAATACATGTATGGCGAATGTTTTAGATGGCACTCGAAATTAGAGTGCAGATTACCGTCATTTTGACTAAGGATACATTACAGAATTTTACAATAAATGCTATTTAATTGGTACTTAAAAAATCGACACTACAAAAACTATATTAGCCACCAGGGAGGATCGAACTCCCGACCCCTGGTTTACAAGACCAGTGCTCTAACCACTGAGCTATGGTGGCTTGCCTTTCAAAGTGTCTCAGTTAATGGTGTAAGTGCTAAGACTTGCAACATAGCGTGGCTATCTTTCCCATAGACCAATAGAATTACAGTTTTCTTATATAAATGATATAAATACACGACACATCTGTTGGCCGCATAAAAATAATTTCTTACAATTGACCAATCATTTGTTAGCTAATATAACTCGTGTGGATGTATATATTTACACTGGTATCACGGTCATTACTAGATCCAAACGATTAAAGTGTGAGGCGTAACATTAACTTTTAGATCTCATCTTTGAAGCAAGAGCTCCAAACTATAATTATGATGTCGATAGTTTGGCATAAAAGTAATTAAAACTTGAATGTTTTTAGACAATACAATGAAAAATGTCTAAAAATGAAAAGAGTGTACAGAACGTAGAATCCGATTTACCAAGACAATTTGTATCTTCTTTAAAAATTTTGTTTGAAATTTTGGATGAAAATCGAAATGGTCTTGTACGGTTGTGTGACATTGAATCTCGATGGAGCGATCAAGGAGTTCAAGGTTTACCATTCGGTGTGATTGAGGCATTGCGCAAAGTTACACCACCAAATGGTTTACTTAGTTTCAATAGGTTTGTGTCGGGTTTAAAACTTGCTCTTTTTTCCAGTAGAAATGGTTTTGAAAAGCCACTATATTTTGTAAATGAGAAAGTTAAGAAAGATCAACATACAGATAACAAGTTTAACAGTAAAAGCAATATCATTAAGCCTCAGAACAACCATCAAAACAGTGTATCAAGCCTAACTGCAAAGTCAAGAGACGTAGGCCTACCTGTTTCGGTACATAACAAACCAATACAAAATCCACCATATCAAAATCCAGTGACTACATTAAACTCAAATTATCCAGTAACAGCAACTGTGAAACCAAACAATGCCTCAAGCACAAATCTTTTTAAACCATACCAGGGTCCAGTTGGAAATAATGTTTACAGCAGTCAAGATGTGTATCTTCCGCCACGTCCAGAACGAACCCGCCAACCTGTGCCAAAAAAGATGCATTCTGGAGTTGCATTGGCTCCTCCAAAACTGCCTCCTCGGGACTTCACTAGGAGTGACAAAGTGCTCACTGAATTGAAGAACTGGCAAAAGGAGCATGCACGACTACCAGCATCCAAGAGTGATAGCAGATTATCTTCATCAGCGAATACACACAAGAGTGATCCACATGCTATATATGGTATTTAATATTTTTGTGATGTTTATTTCAAGTCACTGGTGGAAGGAACAATGTAACTTTTATTGGCTAAGAAAACGTTGACATTTATTAGTCAAAATATCAAAATTTTACTTTTAAACAAAAGTATTTGTCCCTCTTTATATCAGAGCTTTAAATTGCAGTAATACAGGCACTCATTTTTCAGAATCAAAGATGGCATCTTCATTTTGATTACTACAGGACTACATAATTAAGTAAATCTCTTATTTATTGATACATGTCAGAAAACACCAGGCTTGTATTCAAAATTGAGCACTCAATTTGTTCACATCTTTGAACAGTGTCAAGGACAAATTAAAAAAAAAAAAATCATGTCTGCTCAGTATCTCCACAACCATTAAGAATATTTAACTGAAAATGCAACTTATTTTATTTGGATAGCAACATTTATATACAGGAGTTACTTTTTAACGTTTTGTGTAAATGTCGCCGTTTCTCAGAAATAAGTAGGTTAGTCAAGTAGGTACATCAGTAATAATAAATAGCTGCCAGACCTGTGAGACATTTAAAATTGAATGTAAACTTGTTGTTTCTAATTACTAATAAATGTTTTCTGTTTCAGCTAATATTGAGCAATTTCAGAAAAGAAATGTGGAAAATGTGCAACCTTCTCAAAATGGTGGAGGTAACGCAGCTCAGAAACCAGTCAGACGTCAGAATTCTGCTCGCAGACACACGCTATCGAGTGGTGTCGACTATAATGCTGTATGTATTTAGTTTGTAAATTCCAACCAGAGTTTAATCTACACTATACAGTAATTTTGGGACAATTCTGTATTTGAGACCCAATTTTCTATCCAAAACATTTTCAAAATTCAGCAATAATAATTAGAATTTTATGTAAAGTCCTTCAGTACAAATTTGATAGATTATACATTGTACATGATAATATAACTGAAATTAAGATCCTTACAAAGCCATTACAATAAATCAAAGCACTTACAATTCCCATGCAACAAATCAACGCGCTTACTTAAACAGGCAAGGAGTAGGGATCCGTATTGGAAAACATAATTTACATACATATCAAATGCCATACATATCGAATTCCATTAAATAGTGTATATATACTGGTATGTACCTTCGATTTTGTCCTAAGCTTAGCGTGCAATCTTGTATGTGTCATGCAAAGTATTAATGCACGCTATATTAGGCACAAGGAATTCTACCCAGTACGGATTCTACAATTCATTTTTTTCACTATTTATGTGAAAGTGATACAGTTTTCACAATTTGATTCATATTTTCATCATTGTCTATTCATGGATATAAAAAAAATATCTATCTGTGTATTTATTTATTCATAAAACCTTTCTGGATATTACATGACTGTATTAATATTTGTTTTGCAAAGATCAAGCGAATGAAACAGCTTGAAGAAGAGCGTGACGTACTGGTTCAAGGATTTGAGATGAGCGAGCAGTCATGTGAGTGGTATCGTAAACAGCTGTCCAGCATTCAGGAAAAACAGAAGTACTTGGGCAAAACAAATCTAAATGTGAGCGTCCAATTGTTATTCGTGCATAAAACAATGTAAACATTTTTGTTTAATTTAATATTTGGTTTAAAATTTAAAGGATTGTGCATAAATGTCAATGTTTTTCACAATCCGAACAAAATTATGATTATGTTTTACATTTTATATGAAAAGCAATTCAAACACATGCTTTAACCTCCTGTCCCTTCAGAAAATTGTTCGGATTGCGAAACACATTGACATATGCACGGTCCCTCATTAAAGTACAGTAGAATCTCGTTGGCTCGAATGCGGAAGGGTCGAATATATGGCAACGCTCGAACCAAGATCGAAGTCCTGAATTAAACTCTTATATTAAGTTGCTGATGCTTGGGTCGAACTACCCGATGGGTCGACCAGTTTCTCGAGCACCGACAGTGTTCGAGCCAACGGGATTCAACTGTAGATTTAAATATATTTTTTTATATATACTGCTTACTTCAGGGTTCGAAATACTGATCCCCAGACCGGTTTTGGGTGGTGGAAGCTGTGTCAGGAAGATTTTTTAGCTCTGGACCGATGTACAAATCATATATTTTTTCAAACATTTTGTGGCATTTTTGTTGAATGAATCAACACATTCACCGATGTAATCTGAATACAAAACACTAAAAAATAAAGCTACCCCGTTAGATTCGACAAAATATATATTTGGGCTGGCAGAGTTGTTTTAGTCAGCTAGATCAAATGTCTGCAATTATTTTATCCAAATTCAACTGTTGATCATCTACACTGTCACAAGATAGTCTTGTTTTGTTGAAAAATTATTTAACTGTAATATTCAGCTTGATATTTATCTTTTGTTACTGAACAACACTTTGTTACTAAATGCTGTTTGTAACACCTTGTATTTGGTGAGTGGTTTCAATTTTGTTGTATTTTACAATTCTATCTACCTCATTTCCTCACCTCAATAAGAAATTTAATGTTATTATTTTGTTTTTAGGAACACTCTTTAGAAGCTCATCAAGAAAGAATGAATTTTCAGAAGTCTAGAATCATGCAAGTTAATCAGCAATTGAAGACATTGATTGAAAGCTCAGAGAAGGTATATTCTGCTATTTATTTAATTTGTCTACCTGTTCAAAGCAAAATAGGTTAACTTCGTTTCGTTTTGTCTGTTCCTCAGTAACGTTTAGACTACTGAATTCTTTTTTCGATTTTCCCCTCTGTACTGGATTAAACCATTTTGAACATAGGCCTACATTATGATTAGAAAACTTGACCAATACCTAAAACAATGTTACATCATTATGCAGATTCAATCAGATAAAATATTTCAGTTTAATTAGTTATATTCTATGCATAGAAGTATAATGAGTTGGAATTTTGGCCCAATCTGTCAAGTAAAGCGTATCATAAAATATCGTTTGTTTCCGGTCACCCGATCGACCATAATTTGAACCTGCCGACCCTAAATCCTTTTTCGTATTTCCAAAACATTTTGTTAATATAACATCTATTTCTACTAAAACATTTCAAAACTATTAACACCTATCAACACCTATTTAATAATATCCATAAATAAAATTATTTTCCAAAATAAAAAGTTTTTCCTACCTACCTACCCTATATTTTTCCAGAATGTCATAGGAAACGAGTAACTTTTTTCCCCCGGCCTAAATGCTGCATGTCCTAGTAATCCAGTTACTAACCTGTTGCAGCTATTAGTTTCCAGATTAAATATTTTTACATATTTACAAGATTTTAATCAGGTACATAATGAATTAAAATTTCAGACCTCGAAATTAAGACAATTTTATCTAAGGACTTGATTTCTGTCGCAAACTAATTTGCCATGGCATTGTGACAGTATTTTAAATAAAATGCATGAATTAACCAAATTATATTGAATCGCAACATTCAGTATACTTCAATTGATTATCAGGAATCAACCATGGAATTCCAAGTGGAATGAGAACATATTTTATTAAAAAAAAAATTTAATGTTTGGCGACAGCAATAAAATCTATTTGGTGAAAGATTTTGAGGCAGTATTGCTGTTCTCAGCGAATAATTTTGGGAACTGAGATTTTACATTGTGTTTTATCCATGAATATGATACATGTTCTTCTGACATTTCAGGGATTTCCTCTTCATATGAACTTGGCGGTCCCTTCCTATCAAGCTACTTTTGTGAATGAATCTACTATAAAAATGCTAAAAGGCCAAAATAGACAACTCACACATGTAAGTTACAATTAACTTTTCCAAATCTGTAGAATCAAATTTTACATAATGTTACGTGTTAAACAGAATCATAATTTCTATCATATATATACATGTAAATATTATTAAAATGTTCTTATTACAATTTGCAAGTATAAAGTTCAACTTAAAAATGAATGAAAATGCATTTTACATCAATATATTAAAAATTTACACATTAAAGGGGCAGTCTCATTGTTACAAAATGGCTCCCGCCAATTTTTTAAATACTATTTATTTTACAAACGTAAAGAATATACTTTCAGCTATCTGCAAAAAATTTTTTACAATAAAATATGGCCATTTACTATTAGAACATATGGGGAGACACTAACGATCCCCCCGCCAAATAGTAAGA
>JAULBR010107699.1:0-10543 GCA_032355825.1 Melanodrymia aurantiaca | reverse complement strand
CTGATAATATTTGCATTTATTTACATAACAAAGAGAAACAATCGTGACGGACATGACAAATACCATGAAATGCCCCTGTATTGTTCTTTCATAATAATGTTAAAAGCACCATTGATCGATAAGTCTATCCAGTTAGAATAATGCTAATAGCGAAGTTTCTTTTACCTATTATTTGATCCATTCAGTAGACTATTTATTGGGCTTACCTGTGTGAAAGAGGCTTCCTGCCAGGATCAGTTGGGGGATTACATGCTCCAACAAACTGAATTCTTTCAAATTTCACAAAGGCCTGGTCTGAGGTTCGATAGTAGCCTCCATGTTCCAGGATCTGTCGCAAGAAAGATATGACACGCTGGGTTCCTGCAGACAAAATATAAAGTTTGTTTAAAGACACCACCACTGAACATTGGCTATTGCATGTGAAATAGCAAAAACGACTTCTGCCTCTACATACTTTATTCCCTTTTAAGCAAAAACAGAGGATGTTCTACACCGACAGTATAGGAAATACCACAGATTTCATGTACCAGTTATAGACTACAAGTTAGAAAGATAAATCATCTTACCATATTTGTCCATGTCTGGCAAGTTTATCTCATCACAGAAAAGAATAAGCCACTTGTTGAGCTGCACAGGAGACAGTACGACACCATTTGGTGTGCGGCGGTACTCGCAGTAGTGGTCGAAGGTTTTCAACAGCAATTCTGGGGATGTGGCACTACTGAAGTTCAAACCCACCACCTAAATAGGACAAATTTTTTAAATTAAAATGTTTTATCAGTCATTTTAAAAAGTAAATTAATTTCAAAAGATTCTTGTAATTTTTTTTTTAATAAATAGCAAATATCCTCCTCCTTATCTCTCCGTACGTTACATGAAATCTTATTGGTTCATTTTCTGAATGATTTAGTATTAACTGAAAGTAGGCTTGTAACAAGACTACTAAGCAATTATATTAGTAACTAATAATTAAAACTGCATAATATAAAAAAAATAGTGTAAAGTAAATAACATATCCTAAAAAGTTATTTGTATTATATATAAAAAGTAAATACAGATGACTACGTTTGTTACTGATGAAGCATAAATATCGATAATAAGTTTACATTAAAACAATCTTGAGAAAAGAATGTACAAACCTCCATGTCTGGTAATGCTCTCAAAGCACTGAACAACGTCATCGTTTTGCCAGACCCTGGAGGACCACAGAGAACGAGTGGTTTGTGTTCTGCTAGCCAGGTGTACAACAAGCTCTCGTGTCGCACAGTGTCAATTGTCGGAATAACAATGTCAGGGGAGGCAACTTTGTGAGTCTCAACTTCCACTTGGGGTACCTTAGTTGTCCATGGCTGCCACTCACCACTGATAGCAACCTAGTCGAATAAAGTGTAAAAACTCTTTAGGAAACTGTATAGATAAACTTTAACTTTTTGACAAATAATGTTATTAGGTATAATTGCTTTACTTATAACTATTTAGAGCCATTTTCTTACGTTTTATATTATGCACATTCTTGTAAAACAAATTTTGAACATAATTTTCTCCAGGCAATACTATTAAATACAATTACTGCAATAAAATTACCTCAAAGTCAATGAGTGATATGGTGTTTGATGGGAGAGGCACAGTTGTAATTCCTCGGATAAAATCACTAAGTTCTTGTCGTACTTTGATACGTCCATCTCCAGCCATAGACCAAAGCAGTGAGTAGATGACGTATTTGGACAAATAATGTTCCATTTGGTCTTGCTGCAGACAGAAAAATACATTATTAGTAAAGACATAATTAAACAGATCACTACCACTGTTTCAGTAATGTTAAATACATTCTCAAAATATTGAGATTGGCTTTTTGCATTGGAATTACTAACAAATTTATTTGCTAAAGAAAACAATTACCAATAACTATTTAAAAAAAAAGATCAATGACATATTATAAAAAGTTCATAGATTATATGTATTAAATCAAGGACTAAATCAATTAATACACATATAGATTAATCCAATAAAGTTGTATTATTTAAAAACATTCTTTTTAGCGCAATGTTCAACTAACTTAATAAGATGATAAAAAGCAAACCTGCATTGGGAAGTCACAGTGGTTGCGGTTGTAGGCAAGGATGTTGCGCACGCCTTGATTTAGCAGTGAGAATAGCGAGTTGAGAGCTCGTAGTCGTGTGAAGTCCATCACATGCTCGAGGTCAGCAGCAAAATCCAGACATCGATTGATCAATCCGTTAGAGGCAAAGAATGGGGCGAATATAGCCTTGGCATCACGCTGAACCTATCAATACATTAAACAAAAATGTGTGGCACAAGTGAAGATGGATTACAAGTTGATAATTGTTTTAATATTACATAGATGCAGGACACATCACACTTCTAAAGTTTAACTACCAAGGAGGGAATTATAGAATGTTTTTGATAAATGCGTTTTAGGAATTTGGTATAATGCAAAACTTACAAAGACTGGGCCCCATTTATAACCACAAATAGTTACAGTCCAGCTGCCGTGTTGAACACAATTTGTTGCAAAAGAAGAAAACTATATTTAAAAAACATCCACCTTTTAATCCGATATATCCAAAACCCTATTACAAGACACTGTACTGACAAATATCTGCAAATATATTACCTTTATAATTAAAAAGCTTATATTTTATACCGCCATTGGTGATGAAACGCACACTTAATTCTTAGAAAGTTTCAGTTACTGTAGTTGAGCCATGTCATTATAATGATTATACCGTTAGTGTTGGTGACAAAACATCGTCGTCTCCACCTCCACCCATTCTACGCCATGTCTCTTCCTCAGAATCCTCAACTGGAACATTCATCAGCTTTTGAAGGAAATAGTCAAAGATCATATCTGTTGACAAAACATCTTCACTGAACCACACCATTCCACAACGACTGACTGTTGCCAGTGTGGCAAACTTGAGGTCCTGCACTTCGAACATAATTCTCACCTGATAATTATAGAAATGTCAATGAAAATTTAGTATACATTTTAAACATTTAACTAGATAAATTTACAATTATAATATTCTACGTAGGCTTTGGTAAATAAAGTCTATATAAATAAATAAATAAATAAATAATATTGGCATAATGTTCATAAACTGAATAAACACTTTTTATCACATAAAATTCCATTTATGGAGATTAAAATTGCAAACTGTCCCAAAAATACTTATTTAATAATGAACGCAAATGACTTACATTTGGAGGAATGCCAAGACGCTCTCCATTAGGCAGAGTCAACAGCTTGTTGTCATCAAGAACAGAGTTCAAATTCTCTACCCACTCAGGATCAACATCACCATCAAAGATGATCCATTGAACTTTGCTGAGTTCTCCACGCACATTGTCAATAATCCTGTATAAAAATAATTATACACTGAATAGTTTTATGGCAAGTATTGCAGGCCAATGTTCATCAAAGTTACACTAGTCTCTTTGAATTACATTTCAACATTTCTTTTTTGTATTTTATTAATAATCCAAGCCAAGGGAATCATTTTCTGATGAAAATTGTGGGGACCGACCGTTTGTGAATAATGTTTTGTTGAGAAACCACCTTTCACCCAGAACAGATGTCTTTAGTGCATTCTGGTCACATGTGTGGTATACAATACATTATTGCGTAGTAATGTGTTATTGATACTAAAAAGTGAGGAGCCATTTGAACATTACCAAGTTATGCCCATGATACCGACATGGGTAACTTTTAAAAATTATATTTCTAAAAATCAATAATTGAAAGATACATTTTTACCGTACTGTAGTTTTGTGTACAATTTAAGTAAATGTTTTTGTAAATCATATTATTAACCAGAAAGTGCAAACAACCTAATAAAATGGACAAATTGATGGTATGAATTTATAACTTACTTCCTGAGAATATGAGTGAACAGACCATCTGTCCATTCTCTGGTGTTGGGATCCAAATTTCCATACAGAGCCTCTTTTGATATGGACTGTGAGAGAAAAAAAAACCCCAAATGAAGTAATTAGTCAAACTTTTATGTTAAATCAGTAAAAAAAAATTAAATTCTTATTGGTGGCTTAACAATGTGAGATGTTTATTATACAATATTTTGTGCAATAATTGTAAACTTGCAAGTACCGTTACTGAAGAAACAAAAGGAAGCAAAAGCTACAACTACAAACAAGTTTTAAAATTCTAAGGATTTAAAAAAAAAAATTCTTTGTTAGAACAGGAATTTAATAACAGGCTGCCTTCATACTAAAATGTTTCTGAATTATCCTGAAAATATTTTCTGCATCATTTCATTATGGTAATAAATAGGATGGTTACCCTATGTGGATAGCACAATATTTAAATAACTTACAGGCGAACTGGAAAAGATAGCTCATTTCATCCTACAGACTAATCTATTGGTGTAAATTGTGAGAGAAGAAGAAGAATAAATAACTTACTTTTGGATCAATGACATGAGCCACTCCTTCAGTGCCATTGAGCTGTTCAAGAGCTTTTATGAGAACACGCCAAGCTGTGGACTTGCCACTGCCACTTGGTCCAACCATCATCAAGCCATGATGCAGCAACGTGATCTGGTACAGTTGTAATACCTGACAGAAAAACAAATCAAATGCTTATTTTTAGTTGCTGTCATAGATAGCTCTGTAATTGATTATTATGCATTCACAATCATTTTACATTCTTTTACTATTAGGTGCAAAAACCAGTTTATTTGTTATGAGAACACGCCATGGAGCGGGGCGTAGCTCATCGGTGGAGCATCCACCTGGGGCTCGAAGGATCGATTCTCCTCAGGGGACCCATTGGGTTATTTCCCGTTCCAACCAATGATCCACGACTGGACCATCCTGTCTGTCGAAAAGTGCACATAAATGATCCCTTACTGTGTTTCGAAGACGTGTAGCCTATGTGGCAGCAGCGGGTTTCCTCTGTGACCAAGTGTCGATGTAACTGTGCATTTGACATCAAATACCCGCTGATTAATAATCAATGTGTTCCAGAGTTGTTGTTCAACAAACAAGCTTTATCAGAACATGCCATAGTAATTAAAAAATTACTTTACCAAACGAAGTCTACTAGCATTAATTACATATCGCATTTTAGTCAGACCATTGTGACTGACATTAAAGATCTCCAGTAGTTACACACCTTATCCACCCAGTGAGCTCCTTGTTCATCTCCTTCCCCATACGACAGATGCATCTCATTACAGACTTTCTTGATCTCTACTCGCAGTGCTTTCATCATGTTCGACGTGTACTTAACTCCGGGGAACACATCTGACAGGAGACTGTGCAGCAATGGGATGTCCTCGGCAACTAGCTTGGGAACCATCGTCTCCATCACACTCTGGATCAAAATCTACACACACGCAATAAATAAATAAATGGATTAATTTTGTAAGAATGTGCAAAACATATAATTACATATATTTCGTAAAAATAAGATTCAAATAACATTTAGTACAAATTTGACAAATGTTAATGACAAACATAAAAGAAATTTACAATATAAAATTGAATAAATAAATAAAAGTGATTGATAACCAAAAGCAAGGGGCTGTATAACCACTACGATATAAAATACTTTTATCTAAGGTTATCCAAATGTTGCACTAATTACATGCAAAAATGGAATATGTGGTCACTATATAGACCTTTTTGCTGGAACCAATAAATGCTCTTATTTGTTAACTTTAAAACAGCAAAAATGTAAAATTCAAACCTCTTGTTCGGGTAGGTTTTCAGCAATGGATGTTTCATCAACTGTCTCTCCACGTTCTACTATGTCCTCTTTAACCTGCTGTATGCGTTCCCTCTTGATGTTCCCGGCACTGATCAGTACGCTCTTCAGAGCTCGCAGACCAAAGTCATAGTGAGATTGTGGTGACAGCTGCTCATCACACAACCTGGAGAAAACAACAATAAACCATTTTAAAGTTAACATAAATTATCAAGCCTCTCGCCAGGATTCTCTGAGTTTGTTTGTGAGTCTTTAGAGTCACGAGTCCACTAGTCGGGTCTGGGGAAAAACCTTTTTGAATTTCTTAAAATTCTATTTATTCAGAAGCATTTTTCTGCATTATGGGTAAAACATTAGCCTCATTAATGACAACAAGTCTAAGTTATCAATCGCTGCAGGCATCCATATAGATTGTTTTATTTCTAAAAGTATTGTATAAAGTTACAACATAGATGTATACACACACTGGTTTAAATTAAAGAATAAAATGAACTCACTTAAAGAAGGGTACAATTTTGCTGGCGAGTTTCTCTGCCATAGTGAAGCCTTGTGAGTACAGCATAACCTGCGCAATGAGCTGCCGGTCTGGTTTGGTCATGGCCAGACTGCGGAACAGTTTCTTCAAGTTATCGGGCAGGTTGGATCGGCCGGCGTATCCCGGGTTCATGGTGATAAAGATGGCCATGTCTCCATTTACCTTCACCTGCTTGCCGATTATCTCAGCCATGATTGGTTGAGCTGAATTGAAAAAGTTATTATAACGTCATACATAAAATACTTAATATTTAATTGTCAATAACAAAATACACATTACTCTTCAGTTAAAAGTAAGAAAAGTGAAATGATTATTTTATGCTCTGTTCCATGTCATGGCATAAGCTTAAGGAGGTGAACATAAGTACATAAAAGTATTCAAAAAGTTGACTATGTGCCTTTTAATTTAACTACATACAGTAAAACATTGTTATCTCAATTATTTAGATTATCTCTAGGAATATTAATCAATGGTTTAAAGACAGTATAAAAAACCATGTCCCAAATTGAGAATGTTGAAGTAAAACTATAACTGGCAAATTAATAATAAAGTATCTATTGCTCTGACATAAGGGATGTTAATTGCAACTGTTCTTTAACCCATGAGATGATTTTAAGATTACGATAGATGTGTTTGAGTGCTTCAATTTTGACATAACGAAATTTGACATCATATGTACGATTAATATAATTCCATTTAATTCTCATATTACCTTTCTCATTCTTTTTGTCTTGAATGGACATTTCTTTGAGAGTTTCTTGTATTGTCTGAATCTGCTGTGAGACTGCAGATAACATTCGTTCTTCCAGACGATTGAATTCGTCAAAGCAACCCCAGGCACCGACTTGACACAGTCCAACAAATATGCGGCCCATTGCCTAAGTGAGATTAAATGTACAACCGATACTATAATAGATGTTAATAAACAACTGATGCTATTAATATACAGCTGATACTAATATGTTATATTCTCTCACCTTATCACGAAACAACTGTGGTATTATTATAATGTGTTTTAACTATGTATAGTAATTATACCTGTGAGATTATGTGAATTCACTCAAGAGCAATTATGCGTTCAATGAAAACAAAATTATCTTCAAAAAAGCTTTTAAACATAGGCCTTTCTTCATCAGCACCAATCAAAATGTCCAGCTTAGGATATGTCAGTTACTTTGTAAAAACTAATTAAGGGTTTGTTGAAGATTCAGGTGATACCTGACTAAGCTCGACAATTTTTTATAGTCATTAAAACCTTGTAAGTTGTGAAATGCAAGCACAGTCAAATCTAGCTAAAATTTAATCAATCTCTAAAAAAAAGAAAGAAACTTTACCTGGAAATCAAATGTTTCATCGCAGTTGAAGACCAGTACAAAGCGACCAAGCTGATTTCCTAAAGCTTTCACAGATTCAGTTTTACCGGTTCCAGCAGGTCCTGAATTTAAATATAAAATGTTCATTTTAAATGTGTAAAATATAAACAGATCAGTCTAATTCAATAAATTTTGGGATCGTCCCAAAGCATGTTAGGTAAAATTTTTTAAAAATATAAACTAAATTTACATTTTTGTTTATCATAGTAAAATTAAGGCAACCTGAAGATTAATCTGAAATGGTGTGAGGTAAGCAATCAATTTCTGAATTAAATGTATCAAAATTAATGGGTCAATAACGTAAAATTGATCTTTTATTAAGAAAAATTTAAAGTTCTATTAATTGTATACCATCTAAACACATGTAAAAAATTAAAAACTATTTCTAAGATGAGTGTCTCAGGGGGTTAACAAAAACACTTCACGAATGTATGGAGGTCAGAATGAGCTCGCCTTTTCTGACAAACACTGATGTATACACCCATAATCAAGTGGACTTACCAAATGGTGAACCTCCAAGCCTGGCCTCCAAAGCCTGTGTCATGGTAAGATAGCACCTGTCAGTGAGAGGTGTTTGAACAAGCTTGTCCTGCACACCCAGATACTCAAACCCGTAGTTGAATTTCGCATTCGCCATCTGTATGGAGAGTTGCTGAAGCACGTCAGAGTTCTTGGGGTCAAAGTAGAACCTCATCTGGCACAGCCAATCAAACGACTTGGGGGAGATAATGTTATTTTTCACAAGCATTCTGGTTACGTCTCTCTGATGGACCAACTCGGTGATCTAAAACAGTTTATCAGTGTGTCTATTAAAATCAAACACCAAAGTAACTTTTGAAACTTACCATTAAAATACAAAAGTTAAATTTAAGAGTACTCTTATTTTAAAATTATAGTATTTTATTTATATATGTTATTAATGCGAAAAGTATTGTTTAACTCAGATCAACAACAATACATCTGACAATGGATACAAATAGCTCCAATAAAATATGCAAGAAATTAACGCCAGATTCAAATAAGCAAAAGTTATTTAGATCATACAATCGGATTTGAAAAGATACATAACAGTTTTCAATTAAAGCGAGTAAATGTGAGGTTAAAATATATAAATGATTGAAGAGGCATACCAGACTTTCAAGTTTTTTTCGACGAACTGGAGGTTGCTCATACAGAACCATTTCAGCGAGAACATTCAGCGTGGATTCCACACTAACGAGTACTTCTTTCAGTGGTCCAATATCAGGCTTGCCACTGCTGGCGATGTTTTGTAGAGATGACTCAACACTCTCTGACCAAGAGATCTGGGCAGCTAACACTATAAGTTGTGACTGAAATGAACAGGTAAACTGACTGTTTGAAATTTGAGGTGGTGAGACCAACACTAAATAGATGTGTACAAATTATTCGACCTTAACGGTATATACTAAAATTTCTATATAACTACAGATAACTACAGATGATTCCAATAGTAAAAGAAATTGAACTACTTTTACAACTCAAGTTCCTCACCATATCTAAGGATATTTAATCTGACAACGAATGCATCATATATATTTGTAGTCAATTTAACATAAAACCTGCTGAGCCTGAGACATTCTGACTAATGCTACGAACAGCTGCTCTTCCTGAACACATCTCTTAGTGCAGACTTCTTTATAAAAAATTACAGATCATAATGTAAAGATTACTGTAATAATTATACACATACCAAGTACTTGTCAACCCACTGAAGATATTTTTGGGGCTCTATTTTCCCAGACTTGAAAGTTGCCACGTCAACAACAGCTGCTGCTAGTAATTTGGCCAAAGTGACTCTCATCTCTTTCTCTGTCAGTGTCAGCCACTCGTTGATCTTTGGGTGGGCAGCAATCGACACAGGTGATGCAAATACAACCTTAGATAAAACAAATGAGAATGTATTATTATCTACAATCAATTTTACCATTCTACTAATAATCACAATCTCTGTGTTACATATCCAAATAGATAACAAAATATAAATGACACCAATAGAACATTTTTATTAAATAATCATGAGATATTAGACACAAAACGCAAAGTGATTTCGTAACATGGTTTTAGAAGATGCCTGCTATCACATGTTACTTTTCAATTAGCAGAAAGGGATCTTTTATATACACTTTCCTAGACATGATACCACATACCACAGCCTTTTTTGTAAAAGCATTGATCATTGGTTGAAACACAAAAACGTCTGAATGGTTCTCACACTGGTCTACGTGGGTGGAGGGTCAATATGGACATTTGTTTCTTACAAATGGTTCCATTCTGGTTTTTTTTTACATGGATACAAATCGACAATTCTCATTGATAATAAGATTAATGTCAACTGTCAACAATAATGGAATAATTATGCTTATTAGAACGCAACAAATACTGTACAAGTATGACAGACTCAAAGTTTAATAACAAATGTAAAGATTGTACACTTCCAGGCATACATTACCTCTTCTCCTTCTTTTGACATCAGACCCTTCACTTGAGAATCATCTTCATTTAACACAATCGAGTGAACTCCTGCAAACATTTTCTTGAAATGTTTCTGTAGACGTGGTATGTTCTTGCTGTTTCCAATGATTTCCAGCAGATCTTCATCACCAACAAAGTAAAACCTGCATAAAATTGGTCAGAGTTATAACTTTTTCAAGTCTAATTTAGTCTACCCCAAACAAAGAGATTAATCTGAGGAAAATATTAAATAATTTTAATATGAATTCAATTAGTGAACTACACAGACATTTCAAGTAGAACAGATAAAATCTAAGGTCATTATAATAAATTTTGCCTATACAGTCAAACCTGGTCTAGCGGCCACCTGTAATCAGCGGTCACCTGTGTTAAGCGGCCACTTTTTTTCCTCCC
>JAULBR010107688.1:0-10543 GCA_032355825.1 Melanodrymia aurantiaca | reverse complement strand
TTTTGACATTTCTGTTGTTGTTTGTAGTCATATAATAAATGTATGCAATTATGTAGATGAACAAGGACAATGTTTTCGCTTGTTATAATAATTATACGCAAATTAATTGTCTTGTGGCTGGCTCCACTGCTTTTGTCACGAGTAATGTGAGCGATAGTCTTTAAGCGACAACCTATAATTATTAAGTTGGCTGTTTTGATGGTTTTAATTGATCAATTTAACCAGTCTATCCTTGACCTCTTCAAACGAGGATTATATGTTAGTTTTGAATGGTACTTCAATTGGTGATATTTTCAGGCATGTTATTCTTTATTTTATTGGGAACTTTTCTTGACTCAATGGGGAATGGGGATGAGGAGTGGGCACAGAGCAGATAAAAACTGAAAATAACAAATGCATATAAAAACTTTCATATACATGTAGATATGAAATGGCTGTAATTGCCCTACAATTTTCCAATAAATATAATCAGTATTGTTCCATTTGCTAGCATAAATCTTTGTGATTTAATGAAAAATGGCAATTCCACATTCCAAAAATAATATTGTCGACCTATAAATATTATTTTGCAAACCCTTAATTAATTCTGTTTGCAGTATTCCTATTGGATATTGAGAAACGCATTGCAAGTACATGTATTTAGTATTTGTACATGTAACAAGCTATAAGTTATAACATTTCTATATGTGATTTTATATAGAGATTTTAAGATACTGGCTTGTGGAAACATTACTTATTTTAGAACTAAGACAAAGTTAAATTTTATTTTCATGAGCTTTAAAATAAATTAAGTTTTACATTATAAGCCATCATGTGTTATGGTAGGTGACCGGTATTGTCATTAACGGGTAAAGTTTTCTGTTATTTGGTGTTCTGAACTGGTTGAAAAATATTTGCCCCAACTTGAAAACTATATACTATACGACTAATAATGCATATCAATTACTTTCCTTCTGCAACAATGATTAACAGTTTTATGGGAAATATTATAAATACAGTCAAACTTGCTTTAGCGGCCACCTGTATTAAGCAGCCACCTGCCTTAAAGGGTCACCATACTATTCCACCAAATCATCAATTTTAGTGCATTATGACCTGTATTAAGCAGCCACCTGTCTTAAGAGGCCACTTATATTTACTCCCTTAGGTGGCTGCTTAACAGGTTTGACTGTATAAACAATATTTTATGAAAAATGTTACTATTCAGTCTTTATTGGTAAATTTTTGCTCTTATCGTTTGTTTTCTCTTAAAATGCAATGCATACAAAGTAAGAAAAGTTATATATAAAATATTTTTGTATTTCGTAAATATTGTAAATAAGGTTTAAAAAGCAGTTTATTATTATGCTTTGACTGTTTGACACCTATTGTTCAATCCAAAACCATCGTGTTTGTGTGTGCTGATGTTTACAACAAAATGACCATCTGAGTTTCTCTTTGTATGAAATTGTGCTTGTTTTTATAAGTTATTAATTATTATACACCATCAAGCAAATGAATGAAAACAAATATCAGCTATGAGAATTATTTTTGACTGCTTCAAATAGGTCGGTCAGAAATTATTTTTGGAGCTAAAACCGTCTAATAATTATGAGCACGAATATACATGTATTTAGGGCTAGATGCAATATTAACATACATGTATATATTCAAGTCAACATATCCCAAGGGAGGATTAAGGAGATTATCAAATAGAAAAATGTATCACTGGATTTTGTGGTACCCGATAAGCAGGGTTGGAGAAATTTTTTCCCCATTGGGCTATCACACATCAACATTCTTGTAGCCTAGCAACACATTTAGGTAGCCCCAAAAGTGAAAAAAAAACCAGATTATAAAATATCCACAGATCTATAAAGTTAGTAAAACATACAAGTGGCTGAAAACATCAATAATGCTTGTTATACAAAGCATTTTTTAAATATTTATTTGGTAGCCCAGTGGGTTACCTACACATGCTAAAGCAGTAGCCCAGGATTTAAATCTGATAGACCCGGGCTGCTGGGGATGGGTTTTATCCAACCCTGACTATAGGTCTTCATTCAGACAAGACTTGAGTAAGAAAAAAAATCTGTCGTTATGTTATTTATATGTAAATATTGGTGCTTACATGGTGCATATCTGTGTGATGAATCATTCACTGGTCACAGGTAATTTGAAGTGCAATATGAAGATGAATGTATATTGTATATTTTGTAGGTAATTGTGTGTTAAGTTCATAATATTCATTCCTTTGTAAATGTATTATATTCCAAGTTTTCCCATGTGCGAAACAGTTTGTAGATTTGAAGTTTAAAAATATTTAGCATGAATACTCTGTCTGGCAGTGGACAAAGGAGTTGATTTTTGTACAAAAATAACGACCGACAATAAAACAAATATTGGGTCAATTTATTTCCATACATAGGTCCACATTTGAAAAAATAATCTGTATCGAGGCCTCTTGGTTACACCCCACCAGTAGTACTACATCCACCCTTCTTAGCTACACGCACAATTCTCAGCTACAATCCTGGCATGTACCTTTATTGAATACATACACCCTTGGTTACATGCACAATTCTTGGTTACATGCACACTTATTTGTTACATGGACCCTTCCTGGCTACATGCACCCTTGGTTACATGCACCCTTCCTGGCTGCATGCACCCTTCTAGGTTACATGAACTCTTCTAGGTTACATGCACCCTTCTTGGTTACATACATCCTTCTTGGTTACATATACTCTTCTAGGTTACATGCACCCTTCCTGGATGCATGCACCCTTCTTGGTTACATATACTCTTCTTGGCTGCATGCACCCTTCTAGGTTACATGTACCCTTCTTGGTTACATACACCCTTCTAGGTTACATGCACCATTCTTGGTTACATACACCCTTCTTGGCTGCATGCACCATTTTTGGTTACATGCACTTATTGGCTACATACACCCTTCTTGGTTACATACACCCTTCTTGGTTACATACACCCTTCTTGGTTACATGTACACTTCTAGGTTACATTCACCCTTTTTGGTTACAAACTTACTTCTTGGTTACATGCACCCTTTTTGGTTACAAGCTTACTTCTTGGTTACATGCACCCTTTTTGGTTACAAGCTTACTTCTAGGTTACATGCACCCTTTTTGGTTACAAGCTTCTAGGTTACATGCACCCTTTTTGGTTACAAGCTTACTTCTTGGTTACATGCACCTTTTTTGGTTACAAGCTTCCTTCTTGGTTACACGCACCGTTCTATGTTGCACGCACCCTTCTTAACTACATTTTCCCTTCTTGGATACATGCACCCTTCCTGGTAACATGCCTGGCATGTAACCCATTTGACTACATGCACACTTGTTGACTACAGGCCTGGCATGCATTCCTCTGGTGCTCCATCTACATTAGGTGTAACGATACTGGGAGTTGCGATATATATCCCGATACGTGGGTCGTTTATGATACGTATTGCAATACTGAACTGTTTACTTCTAATTTATGAAACATGATAATCGTAACCAACAGTGTTCAAAGTCATGACGCAAGCTTAATTAATCACCTGACAAGAGTTCAGTACGTTTTTGCTTCGAACCCGCCAAGTTCATGTACTTATTGTTTTTATCACAATATGGCCATCCTTAATGCCAAGTTCATGTACTTATTGTTTTTATCACAATATGGTCATCCTGAATGGCAAGTTCATGTACTTATTGTTTTTATTACAATATGGCCATCCTGAATGCCAAGTTCATGTACTTATTGTTTTTATCACAATATGGCCATCCTGAATGCCAAGTTCATGTACTTATTGTTTTTATCACAATGTGGCAAGTTCATGTACTTATTGTTTTTATTACAATATGGCCATCTTGAATGGCAAGTTCATGTACTTATTGTTTTTATCACAATACGGCCATCCTCGTTTATTAGTATTTTATTTATGATCTCGATTTTGAAAAGTATCCGAGTGTATATTCTCTTTAGTACACTGATAATATACATGTAACATCTTGATGGTTTCTCTAGTCACTAGGAAATCTGTCATGTAACCAAGAAAGTGCAGGTCTTTATCAATCGCATTGGTTGAAACAGTTAAATCTTTATTACGCATGAATATTTTCAACCTGGCCCTGTGCTTATAAATGTTATAAAGTCTAGACTTTAGACTTTAACTTAAGATTCAGACTTTAACAAAGAAAATAGTGCTTATAAAATATTTAAAGTCTAGATTTCAGTCTCTAATAAAGTTCAAACTTTATAAAGTTAAGGCTCTTAGTTAAAATCTGGAGTTCAGACTTTATTAAAGTTTAGCCTGAAAAACGTTTATAAGCTTGGTGCCTGGTGAGTGAGAAATGTTATTGTTTTCTGTACACAATGTGTACATTCTTAATTGTACATATTATATGTATAACGAAAAGATTCTCCACAAAATGGCACAAATTAAAATGTTGATGTCGTACATGTTATTCCCATGTTATTCGGTAAAATGGAAAAATAAAAAAAAATCTGAAATTAAAATATTTTTGTTGCTTTTTTTATTGTATCTGCTGAAACAAGATTCTATAATCTCCATAAGATATAGAAGATGTAGTCAGAAATTGAAGAAAACCAGGATGATAAAAGTTGGTTAATGACACCACTGGAACACATTGATTATTAATCAGCGGTTATTGGATATCAAACGCAGTTATATCGACACTTGGTCACAGAGGAAACCCGCTGCCTCCACATAGTCAGGCTACTCTTACCAAATAACAGCAAGGGATCTTTTAGGTGCACTTTCCCACAGACAGGATAGCACACACCACAGCATTAATTTGAGTGGAAATTGCAAATCACCGACAGACCTCATTAAATGTGTAATAAAATGGATCTATAATATACCAGCTTCATTTACACAATGTAGGTACCATCTCCGATTCCACTGTTACAGACATTGAGAAACAATAAACATCTACTACTACTAAAAGATGAGAGTATTGAGATATTCCAGAATATGTCCAGAATTAAATTAATGTTAGACAAAGGGACATAACTCTTGGATTCCAGCGATATCAAATTTGCCAAACTAAATTCAAATAAAATATTACTTTTATCTTTTAATTGATAATAATAAATGAATCCTGAAGTTCATTCAAGTTTGTTTCACTTCTGGATACAACTAATTACATGTAAGATAAGGTCGTAAGTGACAATAGTGTTACATTGTCACTTTCGACCTTATCTTAATTAGGTGACGAACTGACCATTAAATGTGCATTCTACATCTCATTTTAAATATTCCATTGTTCACAGCACACATTACATTCACTGTTATTTTGATGACGTAAACACATCAATTTGAAAACCTCCTTTCCTTGCGATCTCTAGTTCCTTCTCAACAAACTCCAACGCATTAAAATTTTCGCCACTTTTGCGAATAACATCTAACCGAGCTACAAATACGGCTTCCTTCTTTTTCTTCATCAACTGCTTCTGTTTCCTCAAAGTGAACAGCATTCGCTTTTTAAACTTTTTCAAAAGATGTCTGTTCATTTTCCTTCTTCGAATTTTCATGATGCGTTTTGCTTCCATAGGAGGTGGAGTCTTCCCAGTTTGGTCGTTGCTATGTGGCAAAGGATCAATAATTTTATGAATTTTAAGTTCAGGAAGGGAGATGTCATAAGATATGTTTAGCACCGTTGGACAATCAACAATTCTATTTTCCGAAATGGATTTATCAAGAATGATGACCAATGGCAGTTCTGTGGTCATTCTGGATGGACAGATATATTCATGTTCTGTGTAATTTGGTCCGTTGAGAAAATATCTGTGGTTCGTTGAATCGTTAACTGCATGGATGAGGGAAAGATCTGCTCGTTTGGTCTGACCTTGAAGGTGAAGAAGACTGGCTGGTGAATATGTTGAAGTGACTGATGTCGGTTTGTTCACAGCAGCATGGTGAGATGTCAGTCGGCCTGTGAATAGATTATTTTACATTCTAATTCAACAAGTTTATAATACTAAATCTGATTGGATGAGCCTTACAGTTGGCGATGGTATATCCTGTGATATACTGCCTGAAATTTTCAACATGCCCCGGAAATGAGATTTAAGAGTATTGAGCATAAATCAATTAAACAAATTCAGGGTTCGAAATGGCCAGCCGCCAGATGCGACCAACATTATGTTTGGGATACTGAGATGTTAACAAAATTATGGGTTAGTTGCCCAAAAAATATTATTTTGGCGACCTTTTTTTTCTATAACAGGAGCCACTACATTTGTATACTAGCCTACTCTGTGCAAATTTTCCTTTACTTAAAAGCTGAAATATGAATATTTTTCATTTAGGCTATCAAAAGCAAGTTTTTTTTAAAATGAACATTTTAGTGGCCCAATTTTTTTGTTTGGGCCACCATATGTTTCGGACGAGTTTCGAGCCCTGAAATTAACAACCAAATCCTACACTGTCCCAAGTGAAACACATACATAGACGCCCTAAAATAAATTCAACATAAACTAAACAACATTCCCAAGTTATTATTTATAATGCCACGTTAAAAACCCTGGTTAACTTTTGATACATTTAAATTTAGAATTGTTTAACATAACTTACTGCATGTACAAATGATATAAATAAAGTTGGTTTGTTTAATAGATTAAGTCAAAACTGGTAACCAAATTTGAAAACTGGGGAATACTATACAATTACAATAATAAAAAAATTAAAAAATGTGTTTGATTTAACGACGCCTCTAGAAACACAATGATTATAAATCAGCGGTTATTGGACGTCATTGGCACATGGTCACAGAGGAAACCCGCTGCCACCACATACGCTATTCTTCCACGAATGACAGCAAGGGGTCTTTTACGTGCACTTTCGCATAGACAGGATAGCACACACCACAGAATTTGATAAACCAGTCGTGGATCACTGGCTGGAACGGAAAATAGCCCATAAAAATGTTTACTGCTGTGGAGGATCGATCTCTCGACCCATCCCGCCACAGGCAAACATTCTACCTCTGAGCTACGTCCCGCTCCACTATACAATAAATGCATACATTAATTAAACATCTGTACATGTACGTTTATTGAAAAGAAAATAACACCTTACCTCCAACTCTGATTGCTGACATCACTTGACAGACTTTACCAATTGAAAAACAAAGTTTGCTCATATCTGTATCTGAAACATCAATAACAAACACATACAAAAACAAACAGATACAATAATAAACACAATAAACACAAGTGTAACAATCCAGGGTTCGTTTTTCGTAAAATTTTACCAGAAACCATTTGCATTCTCGCAAATGTACATGACGGGAATCCACGAAAATCCAATTCTGCATGTGTTTTTTAATATGTTATTTCGTGACCGATACAACTATTTTCATGTCCAACACTTTTTTTTTGGTTATTGAGATTACGTATGAGAAACTAACTGGATGTGTTAAGATATTGTCAACTGAATTAAACACAAATGTTGGAAAACTTGGAATGTGGATTTTTTAGTACGGGAATCCAATTAGATTCCCGTGTGTTTCATTTACGGGAATCAGATTCCCGGATTCCCGTCAAAAAATGAGCCCTGCAATCACAAACAGATACAATAATAAACACATTATATGATTGATACAATAACAAATACATATGGGAAAGGGCACATAAATGATTCCTTGCTAATTATCATGAAGTTGGAGTAGCAGGAGTTCTCTCTCTAGTCCATAATGAACATAATATAAATAATAATCGATGTTTAATAATCAGACAGACGCCAGAAGTATTAAAGATCGATTATTACAATGTTTATTTATCGACTATCTACTCTCATACTAACACAAGCAGTCAAGGTAGCTGGACTGCATCACCATGCCAGACATGCTTGATCTTTATTGGATATAACTAAGCATATAAATAAGTTATAATTTAAAAATAAATAAGTTATAACTAACTAGTTCTTATTCGAAACATAACAAATGGCTGAAATTGGTATGGTGCATGTCACGGATGAATGAATGGGACAAAGAATAGTGCTCATCAAAATTTCTGTAGATTCTTTCCCAAAATGCAATGGGAAAGATATCCGCTGAAACACCCACCGGATGTTGACGGAATGAAACGTGCATACAGAATATATTCAGTGTACACATGTAAAGATAAAGTTTGTTTAACGACACCACTGGAACATATTGATTATTAATCAGCGGTTATTGGATATCAAACGCACTATTATATTCATAATATTGATCACAGAGCAAACCTGCTACCTCCACATATGCTATGCTTCTTCGATTGATGAATAACATCAAGAGATCTTTTATGTGTAGTTTCCCACAGACAAGATTGCACACACCACGACCTTTGATGCCATGATGGACCAGTGGTGGATCACTGATTGGAGCGGGAAATAACCCAACTGGTCCCATGAGGATCGATCATTCGACCCATCGAGCCGCATAGTTCAGCCGCATAGTTCATCGACATAAACGTCGATGTGTTGTCGGGTCATACCCAGACGTCTACAGTAACTGTTGGTGGACTAGCGGACGCTGTCCAGTGGCGGTACTATAAATTACTACTACGCTCCGCTCCTGTAGTGTACACATGTAACTTGTAAGCAGGGCTCACCCTGTAGGTAGTCAAATTAGTCAATGGCTAAATCTTGACAAGATTGGCTAAAAATATTTTGTATAAATTAGCCTCTTTTTAAAATTTGTTTGGTACAATAAGACAATTTTGGGGAAATTGTCCCAAAATTGGCTATTTAAAAAAGTAAAAGAAATTCTTGTCCAGACAGAGTGAGCCCTGTGTCTACCATTTAATCTGTTTGCGATGCTCGCTTCTAAGTAGTACCTACAGTGCATAATAGTTTAACGCCCCGTACATGTCACACATAAACAGAGGCCACTAAAGTTTTTAAAAATACAAACATTTCACGTTTTCAAGGACGCAGACATTGCAGATTTGTAATTGGTAAATTCCACCTTTTCATGTGAGCAAAGCGTCCGCCTGCGACTCGATGGATCGAAGGATATCATAGATCCTCGTCAGTTGGGTTATGTCCCGTTCCAACCAGTGATCCACGACTGGTCTATCAAAGGCCGTGGTGTGTGCTATCCTGTATGTGGGAAAGTGCACATAAACGATCTCGTTCTGTTATTCGAAGAAGAGTAGCCTGTGGCGGCAGCGGTTTCATCTGCGACCAAGTGTCGACACAACCGTGCGTTTGACATCCAATGAGCTCTGATTAATAATCAATGTGTTCCAGTGGTGTCATTAAACAAACAAACTTTAGTTTATCTCTTGCACTGGGCTACTAACTCTAGTTGAAGCCCCTGGCATGAGAAGATGATCGTCTTTCCCGAAACATGGCGACATCATTGCTTAAACAGTTGTGCATCTGTATATATATACAGTTACTGTTTTGTAGAACAATTCCTCTAGACCCTCTCAAGATACAGTATTAAAACTATTATTCTACACCACAACGTGAACTTGTACACTCAAATTTCACATTGGACACAAAATTGTAAAACTGTTCAAGCACACCTGTCATGGGTACAACACCAGACTTCGCAAGAGTTATGTTCACGACAGGGAAAGGGTAGGGGAATTGACGAGAGTTGACAAACGCAAAAAATTATATAATACCGGTATAAGGCGGAAATAGGTAGGTGAACATGCGCAAGTCAACATAGCAATGCATTATATTTTATAGTTATTTTAATATACATATATTGCATGTCTTTAATGTACAGTTCGGTATATATGCAACATTTTAACTTCGTTTATAATAAATTGGCTGTAATGAAATTTCCTTCAGTTTGGAAATTGATCACATTTTGCCTACGTCACTAAGAAGCTAGATCAAATGCGCCTGTCTGACATACTAGTACTTATTTCCGCCTTAAACCAGTTTAACTAAAACAGTTCGCCTTCACACGCACATTTGTGATTTAATTATACCAGAATAGTTCAACTAGTGCACGTATAAATACAACTATTCTCTGGTAAAGAAATGTAAATACGGTTTGGTACGAGATATAATAAGAACAGCACATTATTATATATTGTTTAACGACACCCCAGCACGAAAACAAGAGATCGGCTATTGGGTGTCAATATATATAGTGTAAACGAACAAAAGAACAACAGTGTATAGAGCCGATATATAAATCATATATGGTATAAAGTCTAAAAGCAATAGTGTAAATGGCTATGTTGTAAATACCTAAAAAATATCGCATATTTTAGTTTATAAACTTGCGAAAAAAATATGTTTCTCTAAGAAACTTTAAAATCAGTTGTGGGTGGAACCTAAATGATTACACCACACATCTGTGACCAAATAAATTATCTCTATTATAACTGGCTGTAAATGACCACACTCCACCAAATGCGACGCACTGTCAATGTACATCGACAGTGATCACATTGAAGTGGAGCGTCTTTCTTCAAAATAAATAAATGTGTCAAATGTGTATGACCAATATAATACGAGAACGACACAAGACAACCTCATCCTTCCTGCTCTGTCTGTAGGAGGACTGCCACTCTCCCAAGACTGGCT
>JAULBR010107677.1:0-10543 GCA_032355825.1 Melanodrymia aurantiaca | reverse complement strand
GGCAACTCTTGATAAGGTTTTGACTTGCCCGACGCTATTTTGAGTGGCCATGGGCTACCGGGCGACCGTAAAGTGCATACCCTGGTATAAGTGGTATTACACCTACCCACTGAGCCTTGCGGAGCACTCACTCTGGGTTTGGAGTCCGATACTGAGATAAAAAAATCCCCATATGCCACGAATGGGATTCGAACCCAGTACCTACCAGCCTGAAGTCTGTAGCGTTAACCACTGCTCCACGGAGGCCGGTATGAAATAGTAGATAAGTTACCTCTTTTATAACCTTGACAGCTTCAAACTCAGCTGTGGTGTGGAAGTTGAATCCTTCTTTCCTGAGCAGAAGGCGGAGATACCGTGTTACGTCTCGGCCCGCAATGTCCACCCTCATGATGCTGTGGGGCATCGCGAAGCCCTCACATATAGGAACGGCATGCGTGACCCCATCGCCAGCATCCAACACCACACCTGTTGTTCTTCCAGTGGCATATCTGTCATAGACATAAAACATCTCTTATACATATCAATGTGAAATTAAATTAATATACGGAACAATTTAGAAAATGTATTAAGACAAAATTATTTACAAAGGGTTTATTAAAAATATTTTCTTGTAAATATTGCTCAAATTTTTTGGAAAGATATTTGTATTAGAAAGTATTGATATGATAAATTTTACATCCAAATTTCAGAATTAAAATATAACAAAGGAAAGCTAGAAAGTGTTGACCAAGTCACAATTTGTTGAAGAATGCAATCATTGTATACTGTAGATCATGAAATTAACGTGTCACTAAATTTATGCGAGTAAGGGTGGTCAGACTACAATGTGACATGAAATTAATGTGAGTGGTCTCCCTTTGATATAATAATTTTTCTAACAACACGTTTGTGCAGCAATCAGTTAACATAAATGCATTACATTATTAATGCGAATAATTCTCACTCTCATTTTTCGCATTAATATAATGATCGCATTAATTTCAGGATCTACAGTATTTACATTCAATAAGATTCTGTACGAACCGCAGTATTGATGACTAAATAGGGATTGATTATTTTCAATATGTAAAAAGCTGCGTTAAGCCATTGTAAAGTATGATAAAAAAAAAGTGAAACCAACTCACAAACTTAAAACGGCTTGCATTGAAATAAATAAGGCTGGTACATTAAAAGTTTCAAAAAAGATTTCCGCCGCTTTTTCTCGATTTCTTCTTGGATTTAAAGGCGCTTCCGTTAATAAAACTGGATGCTGCAAAATGTAAAAGAAAAATCCTGAATGAAGATGAATTACTAAGAAACACTAGATAGTTTCTGCTATTAGTTTCCAATGAAACTATCACCAAACTAATTTCTAGGAACACATAGATAAAAATGTTTCATATTTTATTCCACTTCTACCATTGTAAGCAGTTTAGATTATAGGAGGATACATTAAAAAGTGAAAATTACCAAAATTGATGCCTGATTTAGATAGAAGCTTGTATCAATAACAAATGAAATATTTAGCTTCTATTTTAAGTCATAAAAACTGATTACACTAAAATACTGTAAAATTGTTTTTTTAATCTTCATCTGAGTATTAAAAAATGGCAAAACCCAAACCTGAAAACAAACATTTCTGTATTGGTGGCATAATTCATTAGGATACTACATATAATTGTAGTACAATTACCTCTTCTGAGAATGTTTGTAACTGGTCTTTGGAATAAATATACTGCCAGATCTTCTCCATATCGTTCCAGTCTGTCACTATACCATGCTCCATTGGGTACCGTATAGTCAAGAGTCCTTTATGTTCCTGAAAGAATTGCATTACAATTGACAAATGTATTAAGTTGATAAACTTGTGCAACTAGCTACAATACGTTACAGTGAAAAACAGCAAAGGCCTTTAGATTTCACACAAATTATCATTTCTGCTAGCATCTTGGCAAAATCATGGAACCAAAAATAATTAAATCAGTGATAATATTAAGGTTTGGGTACTCAGTAATTATGAATAATTTAACAGTGTAGAACAACTCATGTGTATTCTCAAGATATATTCTGTGTATATAAAAGTACAAAAAACATTTCTAAATCATCAGTTCTATTTTTTGGAAAAGACAAAAGATCATTTATAGCTATCCAAACATTTACAATTTTTATATTATTGTCTGTGGATAGCATACAGATTTCAATATAGTAAAAGTTCCCATGTGTAAATGAGCAATGTATGAATGAAAAATATGTACGGTATCACATAAAAACAGTCAATTATGTATTATGCAGTCAAACAAGGAAGCAATAAAAATGGTCATTTAAAATATGTGGCACCTTAATACATGTGAGTTTACTCAATTCCAAAAATGATTTGAGAGAATTTAAAGTCTGGTGGCTGATTTAATAATAGAAGTGGCCACTAAAGCAGATTTCTTGCACATTTACATACTTCTGCCTCTGGCCCACGGAAATATTCCCCTTCGAGAGCACCTGCCATAACTCGTACATGTTTGGGACGACCAACACTGCAAAGAACAAAACATGCAAAAATGTAATCTAATCACTATGTAGTAGTACATTGTACTTATAAACATTAAAAAACATTACATGTGTATATTGTTGACATGAACCAAGGTACAGAAAGGTGTGTTATTACTCTTGAAGCACACACAAACTATGCACTGTGCACGGTTCTCCACCTACATGTACTGGTCAGTAAGTCAAAACATTCATCATCATTTTGGCCAACACTTGCCGAACTACATGTACAGCACAATATCAAAAATATTTGCACAAATGATGTTAGAGATGCAGAATTTATGTTTGCATTCCTAAATGCATTTCTCATTAACAAGAACTTTGCAGGGTTGGGTCATTTTTGGTGTGCTTCCATCAGAAAACTGTTCAAGCACACATGTCATGGGCAGAACCTCTGACTTCGCCAGAGAGTTCTGTCCACGTGGGACAGGAGAACTTTGCATTTGACTGAGAGTTTTTATGACTTCCAGTTATACACCATGTGCCTACAAGTACATGTGTGAAGTCACATTTGTATATCGTCTGTTCACTCTATCTGCCATAAGCCAGTGTTTTGCAACTTCGGAGCACACTACTCAGAAAAAAAAAGTTTGATGTGCCTGTCAGTCTTGAAGTGCAGATAAAAATGAATCAACTAATGTATTATTATAATATCTTAGCTTGTTTTTCTCATCTAAAATTCTTTTTCAATTGCAGGTTGCATTTTTGTTTGTAGACACATAGCTAAGCTAACACATAAAATATTTCCAAATTACACACCATCCACACTTATGTGAGAACAGTCTTCGCCATGAGCAAAATCAAGTCAAACTAAAGATCACTGCTAAAATGGTGCCAGTGAGAATTTTTAAATCACTAACCTAAGTACATTTGCTAACATTATTTTAATATGCCAAAAAGAAAAATTCTGTATAGCATATCTTTTCAATTAAGAAAAATATCCATAATTTTGTTCTCTACGAGTTCTTAATTTTTCAATACCGGGTATATTTACGTTTCAAGTCTTGAAAAAGAAAAAAAAAGAAAAAATTCCAAGTGATTTTATGCTCATCTAAAACTCTCCAGGTGTGGGTGTATTCTAAGGCGATCACTAACCTTTCCTGGCGAAAACAGGAGAGAAGCTATAAAGTCAACAAACATGTAATATTACTAATAACAATAAGACACAGCTGGGTTTTTTTCAGGTGACAAAATCCACAATAAAATTCAATAAAATGTGACAAAGGAAATTGATTGATCATTGAGACTGTTTAGCTGACTGACTCACCCACTACAGAGGAACTGTGTAAAGTAACTGTCACATGCGTAACAGATGTAGATAATATTGAATTTAACTCAGACTAAGTGTATAATGATATCATGTGCAGTGTTCATTGCATGTACTGCAGTCATGTCGTTTATCAGTAATAAAACTAACAGTAGTTTTTAACAGGTGTGTATTTATTATAAATAGTTATCATGGCAAGGGAAAATAACATTGAAAAAGGGAAAACGTTATTTTTTATTGCTAGTATCAGACCTATTGTTAATTTACATACAGTTGAGTATTTAGTCATAACTATCATTGCTTCAGTTTTCTTTGATAATGGGAGGGAAATTTTATTTTGTGAAAAAAAGTGTACTAAACACTTTTTTTGGCATAGTAATACATGTTTTTATTTTAATGTACAGCTTAAATATAATACATTTTTTATGAAATTTGGACTTGTCAAAAAGATCTGGTGATATGACTGATCTGATTTGCAAGTAAACAACAACAACAACAACAAAAACTCGAGTACATATTCACATTTAGAGAAATGACAAATAAAGAATATATACAGTGAAAACCCATGTAAAAACAATTCTCAGTCTAAGGCCTAATCACTATAAAGACCACTATTTTAAAGACTAAAACTTGTCCATATTATTGAAGTTTTCCAGTAATAAATTATATTAATGTATTCAGATCAGCTTAATTAAGTCTCACAAGTGATCTTAAAGAGAATCGCTCATGTTTTTGGCAGGTAAATAGGCACCACGTGACAAGAGGCATGGAGCTCTCTCTCAGAGGAAATAACATTGGGTGACCTTAAACAGTGTAAGTTGTAACAACTTTTCAAAATGCTATTTTTAGCGATCGATGCGTCTATTGTAAATGGAGCAACTTAATGTAATATAATGACATTTGGACATTTCTGTTGTTGTTTGTAGTCATATAATAAATGTATGCAATTATGTAGATGAACAAGGACAGTGTTTTCGCTTGTTATAATGATTATACGCAAAATTAATTGTCTTGTGGCTGGCTCCATAGCTTTCGTCACGAGAAATGGTGAACGATCGTCTTTAAAAGCAGAATTTCACTGTTTGAGAATATCTTTCATGTACTGCCAACCATGGGAATATATATATATATATATATTCTGTTAAAAATACTTACTAATTTGGGAAGATGTACTTTGGTACTTGATCCCCTGCAAAACCTGCTTTAATCACACCAGACCCCTAGAGAGAAAAAAAGAAATTTATATAATTGCGTATATTACAGAAGGCATGGTTCGTAAATATTTGGTATGAACGAGAGGGCGTGAAAGGCAAGTTCAGATTGCTTATCATGGAAAAACACCAATCCACAGTTGATCAATGTTTTATGTTAGGATTAGAATGGGAAAGAAGGGTCAAACACAATACTAATTTTGTTTGGATTGTGAAACACATAATTAATACATTGACATGTATGCAGATCCTTAAAATAGACATGATGAATGCACATGTACAATTGTTTAGGAGGCATCTAAATATTTACATCGTACACTGTGAATAACTGAATAGCAATTTTGTTTTAATTCAATTTAATTCATGTTCACAAACTTAAGGTTATTCTATTTTTTAATGTTTCCTGTCAATCCATTGACATACCGATTATTGGTTTAAACATACATGTACTTGCATTTATATTCAATTGCTGAGTCAAGATAAAATTGGCATGACCCTTTCAGCATGAAAGTTGGAAAAATCTTCAGCTATAAATATTATGAGATAAAAGTGGTAGTTTATTTCTTTCTAGAAGAGCAGGGCATAGCTCAGCGGTAGAGCATCCGCCTGCAGTGTAATGGGTCGAAGGATTGATCATCCTTAGTGCACTTGTTGGGTTATTTCCCATCCCAATCAGTGATCCACAATCAGTCTATCAAAGGCTATGGTGTGTGCTATTCTGTCTGAGAAAATGCACATAAATGATCCCTTGCAGTTATGTGAAGAAGAGTAGTTTATATGGTGGCAGTTTCCTCTGTGATCAAGTGTCGATATAACCGAGTGTTTGACATTCAATAACAGATCAATAATTAATAATATATGTTCCAGCAGTGTCGTTAAACAAACAAACTTTATCTTTCTTTCTAGACATTATTTAATACCCACCAGAAAATATCCCACACTTTAAGAATAAAAAAAAAGATGTTTTAGAACAAAAATATTACTTAAAATCCAAATACTGGACTACATTAGCCTAGCCAAACATGTGGCCATGTAAAGCCTAATCAGTAACAATTAACAGCAATTAACTGGATTAAGATCATCAACTGCAACAGAAAACACAGAAAGCTTCTTTTGTTGTATTAACCCTTCTGAATCTGAGGTCATGGTGATCATCATACTACTCAGCAATCTGAATCATAGTAAAAACTCTAAACGTATATTCTTACAGATGATGATAATCTACTATGAAGTCAAAGATATTTTATTTACATAACTAATGTAATCAAATAAAGCTATGTGGGCGAAGTGGTACGGGTTGGGTGGGAGGAGGTGCAAAATGTCTGAATCCCGGTTCACACACTGCAAATTCAATGACAAAATGGACAGAACGAAAGGAACAATTTCTGGACAAACCATCTCGAAAGCAAACAAACATACTGGGTAATTAGATTATTGAAATTTGACCCTTATGATTAACAAAAGATAAAGTTTGTTTGTTTTTAACGACACCTCTGGAACACTGATTATTAATCGGCGGTTATTGGATATCAAATGCACGGTTGCATTGATATTTTTGGTCACAGAGGAAAACCCAATTCCGCCATAGAGCTACTCTTCTTTGAATAACATTAACAGCAAGGGATCTTTCATGTGCACTTTCCCACAGACAGGTTAGCACACACCACGACTTTGATAGACCAGTCGTGGATCACTGGTTGGAATGGGATACAATCCAACTGGTCCCCTGAGGAGGATTGATCATTCGATTCATCAAGCTGCAGGCAGGTGCTTTACCAATGGACTATGTAGAGTACGTCCCACTTCTGCCTATTGTTCAATGGGGTGAGCGACTGAGCGTTCTGCTACCGAGACAAAACGTTTATATCACTGGTGTTTGCATCTAACATTAAATGAATGTGATAGGATAGTACACGATTGCTACCAGTCAAAACGCAAGGCAGGACTAACAAACTAAACAATCGTTACAATGAGAACCAATGGAGGTACAAATCTGTAGTATAGAGCACTTTTCTTGATGGGACATTTAGGTGTGAAAGGATTTTAATGTATTTCCGTTTTAAGACCCATTTAAATCACCAGATCAGTGACAGAGCAATCAGTCCAACGCCAAGAACTTAGCCAGACCGTGAGTCATAGACATGCCAACATTCATTCACATCAATGACAGATTGCTCTGGAAACGAGAACGCAAACACACACCAGACAGCTTCTATTAAATATGCTTTCGTAAAATAAACTCACATTGTCAATTACAACGGGCTGGTTTGCAATCACATCATAAGACTCCATACAGACAGCAAATCCTGTCTACTTGGATTGATTTTACATAAAGTTATCTATTTCACTTTTCCAACATCCGGTTTTTTTGGCGGTCCGATGAATTACTCAACTGTGCCGAAAAGAATGTCGATATCGCCATAAACTCTCTCCTGAGCGAAACATTGTAAATGCAACTTTTACAGTTTGTTTTACAATGGATTACTCATCTCCAATGGTTTAGAAAGTAACATCAAATAATAATTACAATCATTTTAAAGTATAATTTTGCAAAAAGATTCCTGAAAAAGACGCCAGCCATATTCCAACTCCATAAAGTACGGTACTTTTAAACAATTTAAGCTGTACGGTTTTCATCATTTTATGAGGAATGGCCACTAGTCCTAATTAGAAAAAATATATACTTCTATGAATAATTCCTGATTTTGTTCAAATATTTACTTTCTAGTACAGGACCCCCATAAAATCCTCCCAAAGATTTTACAGAGTAAGCAATAGATCTAACTGTTACTATGTATTTTTCAAAATGTTCTGGGATTTCTAATTTTTTTTAATATATCCCTATTTTCATTGTGCATACATGTTCGAATCTATAGTCAGAAAGCATTTTATAGCATCTGCACTAACACCGTCAGGTGTGTTGTGTCCGCTACGCTCGCGATAACGCCCATCACACTGCACATTGTTTATACAATGCGGTCTTTTAATCAGAACCCACCACCCTACCTCCACATTCCCTCAATAAAATTCTGTATCTGACTTAGGTCATAATTAACATGCTATGACGTCATGCCTTTTTCTAAAGCATTGAAAGTGTTCCTTTTCATTTAATTTCTGTTAATTTCGATATTAGACAAAATGACAATGAATGACAAAAAAAAGAATATCCGTCGTGTATTGTAATATCATAATTTAGCAGCACTCGTCGATGAAAGAATAAAATAAAGCTAATTGTATTTCACTGTATTGTAGTCAAATAAACGCTAGCATTGACATGTGTAAACACTATAAGGTTTGTAGAATGTATTATATGAAAACGAAGACATTTTATGGTAAGCGAGGCTAATATGTAATTTTAATAAAGTATGAAATAAATTCAATTCGTTGCAAATGATTAAATGCAATTGTAAAGGGTAAACTACTACAACGTTGAGAATTAATAAATAACTAATAACATTCACATTCTTCTTGGGTGGTCGCCACCGGAGTGAAATGTTTGTGCTGTTACATCTAACCCACACACCCATTAAAATGAGCACACTTATTTAACATACAAATGATTATGATTACCATATGTTTTTGAATGAGATATGTCATTTATTCAGGCATTTATTCTGTGTATTTATTGTCACAAACAAATTTGCTTTTCAATTATGACAATATTACAGTGTTACGATTACCGTAGGAAGCGAACGTAACAGCCGCAGATGCCACAGTCTAGAAAACATGGAGGAAAGAGAGAATTTCTACTCTTCTAGTTATTCGTCTCAACCCTCTGTTCCCATTACACCACCTGGGTTAGAGGCAATTTATTCAGCATGCCGGAGGCTTTACCCCAACCAACCGAACCCGTTACAGGTTACAGCTTTGGTGAAATACTGGTAAGCATGTTTTTAAAGTTGTCCATTCCTCTCGAAGGCTTGTCAAAAAAAGTGAATGAAAACAATGGTGATGCTCAGATGCTGTTTTGTTGGGCCAGTGTGACTCAGAATGGTAATAGAGGGCACGACATGGCATTTGGAGTCTGAGTACTGTGCTAATACTTGAAGTAGAATGTAGCAATGAGTAGAACAACTTTATTGTTATAATTTTAATGACTTATTTTACTGTTATATTTACATTCAGTTACTTAGATTTCATTTAGTTAAAAATAGAAGTCAATTAACATTAATTTGTGGAGCATATTGAATAATTGAATGCGAATCATAAATTAGTTTAATACATGTGACTTAAGACCTGCTTAGAATCAACATATATGCTATTCGTTATTGGTTAGCAGCAAGGGATCTTTTATTTGAACGTCTCCAGACAGAATAGCATATACCACACCCATTGCTGTTTCAGTTATAGACCAGTAAGAAAAAATTGCAAGACATAAAATGTCCCCGCTCCCAACTATTCATAACATAGCCTCGTAAGTCTAGTTTACAATTAGTTGTGGACGTAAACGTAAGTACACATTTCGATCGCTAACAGTTAGTGAAACGACTACAGTTATTAGCCCAGGCATCATGGGTTTTTGGTCATTTATGGCGTATTACTATTAGTACTATTACCCACAGAAACTATTCCTTGTTGGAGACAACTGTTTAATTATATTTTGGGGAACGCTTTTATTCAGATGTTTACGTGACGTCCACAACTACTCGTAAATGTTTTCTGAAACAGGCTCCTTATCTCTGTGCAGAGTTAGTACATGTATACATGCAAGAGAGGAAACCAGCTACTCTTAGTCTTATTTGATAAGCAACAAGGGATCCTTTATAAATTATATGTACTTTCCCACAGACCGGATACTCTGACAGTACATACCACAGCCTTTGATACACCAGTTGTGAACACTGGTCGGTATAAGGGCAGGTAGTAGTACACCTTGTCGAGCACTCCAGAGTCTGGGTTGTACTTGTAGAGCTGGTACTGAGATTAAAAATTCCATATGGGACGATTGGGATTCAAACCCTACTTACTTGCCTGTCTTAAGACCAATGCGTTAACCACTGCACTATGGTAATTATGTGGTCCAATGAGAAGATCCAGGGTTGTGTGCACCATCTGAGAGAGAAATTTTTTTCGCGATTTAAAAACAAATTGCACCCTGTATAATCATTGGTCCGCCGTTGATCAATGTTTTATGTTAGAACTAAAACTTAATAAAAGGGTAGCGATAGGTCAAACCCAATCCAAACTTTGTTCAGATTGTGAAAAGCATTGATATCTATGCATGGTCCTTTAAAATATGCCCCATTTCCGTTTAAACTCACAATTATCACCCAAAACCAGAAAGCAATTTAGAGCATCTATTTTTCAATTTTATTGCACAATTTTATCATTTCAAATGGGCTGTGTCAGTCTTCATGCCCATACAGCTATATAAATATACAGTTTTTAGCATCTTCATTTAAAATTTTCCGTTCCAGCCAGTGAAACACGTCTGGTTTATCAAATTCCGTGTTGTGTGCTATTCTGTCTATTCTCGAACGCACGACTACGTCACAGCCGCCATTTTGATTAGCCGCCATTAGCCTCTCGGTGAAAATACACCTAG
>JAULBR010107666.1:0-10545 GCA_032355825.1 Melanodrymia aurantiaca | reverse complement strand
GTTCTGCTACCGACACAAAACGTTTTGACACCGGTGTTTGCATGTACATTAAATTAATGTGATGTGATAGTACACGAAGCGTACCAGTCAAATTGTTTGTATCGGTAGCAGAACGCCCACGCTATTGAACCTAAATAGAAATTCTCTTTCAAGTATACAAATGAACAACGTAGAAATCTCCAGTATATATTATATCTCAATATTAATGCCAGTCTCTGCATTTATCATAAAGAGTGTAAAAGTCTCAGAAAGTATATTTTTGGATAACATACTCTTATTTAAAGCTAGAATGATATGTTTTCATTCAATTTCCAGTAATAAATATCACAGATAGCTTTATATCAAATAATATACAAAAATAATCCATGTAGGCAAATATAAGTAAAAGCAATGACTGTACAAAAATATTAATTTACAATCACAAGATGAGAACAATCCATGTCTTTCTGAGTTTCCATTAAACAGTAATATTAGTTTATAATCATTGTTATGTAGCAAAATATCAATTGATGTATAACAGTAAATAAACTATTACAATAGTTTAACAGCAATCAAAGAGGTCTGTCTATATTTAATCTGTAGTCACATAGTCTCATTTATAGTCATTTGCTTCTGTTTATATTATGGTAACATGTTATTTCTGTTTTCATATTTTTGCAGTGTAGATTTTAATCATTATTTAGCCTTGCTTGTCTGTTCACTCCGATTCTCTTGGTAATGTTGGTATTTTACTGACGAAACGTTGTCATATTGATTTATAATTGCGATGGTTTTTAGTGGAAATACTCGTATTTTATCCTAATCTCATAGTGTGAAATGTATTCATTGGTTGGCATGAAAATTTGCATATCAAGGATACATGTAGATCTAGAGCAGTGGGGATGGGATCGACCCAAACCCATCCCCTTAAAAATTCGAATCCTATTTTAATCATGTAAATTATTTTAACTTCATATTGAAACAAATAAATTACTATTTTCCAATGGATTTTTCTGCAGGACCTTTTATTAGTTGGTCCAACTGCCGTTTTGTATTAAACTTGGCCCCCTCATAAACTATTTTCCCATGATATCTACAATCAAATAAATAAAATTATTTAAAAAATATCCGAAGTATTCATTGAGTGTTAGTATTCAACAGTACTAGTAACCACTGAACAGTACTAGTAACCACTGCACAGTACTAGTAACTACTGTACAATCTCCTGACAAACACTGCACAGTATTTTGTTAAATTCCACTAAAACGTCCCAGACACAAGTCTTAATAACGTGTTCATGTTTTGACTCCGACTGGCCAGAGTGTCGGTTGTCCTTGTTTGAAATCTCCGTCACCGTCGGCCTCGACGTATTGCTTGTACTCCATCAGCGCGTTCATCGTCAGCGGTTGCCAGTCCGTTGTGTACCGCTGCAGCATATCCTGTTTCGATGTCATCGAGTGCGCTCGCTCCATGCCAGAGTTACCTGCTGCAATCGAGAAACACACAGTTCAAGATAAAGGCCATATCCCAACAAAAACCACTTGTATATAATTCTAGCCATGGCGATATATAATACATACGAAAGAGACGTAATATGCTATTTAATTGTCTGACTAGTTTAGCAGCTGTACCTGCACTAATCCATGAATGTGATACTGTGATGGATTGGTTGTGTTTAAATACATATTGATAATTGTGTAAGATTTGTATGCATTAATATGGTCTATATCACGTGTAACGTAATTTAAAAAATGTATTTTTTTTACTTGCTATTTTTAAACAATCGTGTGAAAAGGTAAGCAACAAGTTGTTTCTAACAGAAATAATATCATGACATTTAAATTAGCACTACATAGTTGAAATAATTTACTTATTTAATATATCAATGACACGATCAAAAAACATTTTTTAATACATTTAAAAAAATCATTTTAGCATCTTATTTTGGTGGTAAAATGTTTGGGCACGGCATTGGAAATCAGTGCAATCTAAGTAAAGTACTGAACCCTAAGACATAGTTGACTGTAATGTAAAATAGCACAAACCATCGTAATGATTCTCGTGGAAGCCCATGCTGGACTGTGACTTGTACGTAGGAGGTAAACTGTAACCTCGAGGCAGATCCTTTTCCTCCTTCATCTGCTGGTACTTCTGAGTGAACTGACCCGACACTCGGCAGTTCTTCTCAGTGAGGAATTGAACCTTCGGTTGAACCTTCGATTGCCCTTTCTCTGGTTTGCGTCTGATGGACAACAGCACGTCTTCCAGTTCACTGTCCGGCTCCACAGACTTGCTCGTAAAGCTCAGCGACTTCAGTTTGCTTTTGTCAATTGAATTGTCTCCTGAATGTTCTAGGTCATCACTTCTCGTCTTATTGGATAACCATTTTGTATACTCTAGTTCGGAAATGTCCTGAAATCAATCCAATAAGAATTCAGAGTGTGATGTTTAGCACTAAAAGCAAATACCTTTTTTATTAAATTTTGACTCATCTATAACAATACTATCTCTACACCAAATTTCAATCTACACTTATACTACATGTATTATTATTATACATAACTTTCTATCATCTACGCATATAACATTCTATCATCTACATATACTATAAATTTATACCTTTAACATTCTATCATCTTGACGTATAATAATATACTATCATCTACACATACCGGGTAATATACTATCATCTGAACACATTTTCTACACACCTAAATATACTATAATTTATATAATCATATAATATAGTACATGTACCACCTTCACGGATAATATACTATCATCTACACATATATCATCTACACAATCACATAACATCAGCTGAATATTTAAAGTTAACATATTTTTTTTTTACTAAATTTAATCTACAAGTACATATTATATCATCATGTTACAATACTAAACTTACTGAAACATCGTCCTCCCATGATGGGTAATATCGGTTGATACCGTCCATCTCATTGTTTAGATCTGGAAGAGGATTGTTGTACATCAAGACCTCTGTCTTGTCGTTGTTTGTTTTGGATGCACGGTACATGAGCTCGTGGCGGTGGCGAATCGTGTGTATTCTGTGCAGCAAAGACCGGTCCATGAGACGATCCATCTCAGGAACCTGACAATAGAAAAATATTGTTAAAAATATGTGCAACAAAAAAGGACAATTATATAAAGCAGTGAATTAGGGATATACATGTACTGTGTACTTGGCAATGAGTGATAAATAAAAAGGCATTTTTTTAAACATAGATGTATGGAAACATAAGTCAATGCTTTTCTTGGGAATATTTAATATATTATTATGTAGGGAAAAAAGCCAGGCTCACTTCTACAAAGTAATATATTATTACATAGGTGAAAAGGACCCTGCTGTCCTATCAATTAATATATTATTACATATAGGAACAGATCATGTTCTCTTCATAAATTAATATATTTGTTGTAGCAAACGGAAGATGTTCTCCCCCAAACATTTCTATAGCTCCTTATCATGCTCTTTCCCACAAAATCTACTAAGTACTTTCATATGGAAACAGGTTTAAGGACTCTCACATATTAGTATATTATTAGTTAAGTGAAAAAAAAGGACCATACTCTCCCCAATAAACTACAATTGACATGCATCATACATAGAGAAATTATTAAATAATGTTAAAGAGATGCACTTACATCTTCAGTTGCGCAATAGTTTCTCTTTACTGGTGTTTTGTGACGGGCAAGAGACTGCCGAACAAATGCACTGTAGGCCTCCTGTAAAACGAAATCAAACAAACTTAAATATATTGCCGAGCAAACACACTGTAGGCCTGTCAACAAAACCAAACCGACTTAATCATATAACGTAACAAACACACTGTAGGCCTCATGTCAACGAAATCAATCAGACTTAATCATATTGCTAAACAAACACACTGTAGGCCTCCTGTCAATGAAAACAAACTGACTTAATCATATTGACGAACAAACACACTGTAGGAGGCCTGTCAACAAAATCAGACTTAATCATATTACCGAACAAACACACTGTAGGCCTGTCAATGCAATCAACAGATTTAATCATATTGATTTTCAGTTTGTCTGTTAACCTATTTTATGGTTCTTTGTGGACAAATTTAAACTGGACAAGATGAAAGTTAACGATGAGTAAACTCAGTCGGAGGTTAATAAACGCACCGCCCCGCATGTCAGGTGCACTGTTTGCTGCGGAGTATACGACAGCCAGCTCATTAACACACTCCACTGAACAGCAGCACTAAACATTTAAATTCTGCTTCTCTGTTTGGCCCAGTTGATGTGAAATATAAAACGGTATTACATGCCAGAGGCACTTAGCTCAGTCAAGTGTAATTGCAACATGTGAATGAAAAGACAATTTTATTCACAGCAGCATATCATTTTATGACCATGCATTAATGCCTTGACTCAAGTAAGTTATAATCCCATAACACTGGAAGTAGAGCAAAAGTAATGATGTTCTTGCCTGATCATTCAAAGTCAAATAACATTAGTAGACCTCAAAGACCAGGGATTTAAAAAACAGATCGGTCGACCTTGAATACCGGCAAGGCTCACTAAAAAAAGGAGATTCGACCAAACAACAGTATATTCACAATACAAAATAAATAAAGACTTAAAAAAACCCACTGTTTTACATACAAAAGTGTAGGCTTATAAACATATTACATTTCTATTTTTTGTTGAACTCTCATAGCCATAATCATGACATGTGTAACATTTTAAAAGATATCTACATAAAAAATGCTTATTTCTAAGACCTATTGAGATTTCCCTCCTGAGCCCTGCTGTACAGGAGAAAACGAGAAATGATGCAATAACATGAGACTCCTGTTGAATCTAGAAGGGTTGACAGGTCTGCAGAAATTAATTGGTTTTAATGCCATGTCTATGGGAAACGAAATCACATGTGACAGCCCGATACATTGTTGATTCAGCGAAAACAACTGGGTTTGTGAGCAATGGTTGCTAGAGTGAAGAACTGAACTCATAACCATCAGAGAGACTGATGCTGGTGTTGCCCCTATAGAATGCTTTTCAAGACTTTTCAGCACTACTGATGCCACATAATGCTACAAAGTGATGCATAAGCACGCGTCCATACCTTGAGCTCATGGGGGAATCTTACGTCTTCTCGCAGCAGTTTGCGTGTCGATTCTGTCCGAAGCGTATCCCAAAGATCTTCAGCTCCAATATGACCTGCAAGATAAATCTACATTTTAATGATTTATCACAGGTATTATAATGATATTAGAAGCACAAATACTTCTGAAATAGTCATACTGTGGCACAAGTAGAAGTTGGCAGTAATTCTTGTGTCTACAGCTAAAGGGGATCGATCTTGCAACCTATTGTATTAGAGGCAGTCGCTCAACATCTGAGCTACATCCTGTTCCCAAACATGCTCATACATGTAGGCATGGGTGGGTTTAGTGGGTGGGGTGGAATGACCCACACCATAGGAACAATTTTTTATAAAAGCATATTCGATCTACTCATCTAAAAATTCATAACAATTTTTGCTATTTAGATCCATTTTTTCTTTACAAACAACCCACCCAGCCACAAGCATTCTGCTACCGAGACAAAATGTTTTGTTACCAGTGTTTGCATCTAACATTAAATGAATGTGATATGATAATAAACGATCGGTACCAGTCACATTGTTCACGAGTGCGCACCCTATTGAACGCAAGGCAGAAGAATTCTGACTTGTGACTAGCCTACCAGAGACAAAAGCCATGACAACTATCTGAGTGATAACTACTATGTACTTTTCCATGTAGCTCTAACCGGTGGGCAACATAACGACCCCATTTTAAAATACAAACAACTGGCACTATTTATCGGTATTGGGTATACTCTATGCATGCTCAACACAAAAGAAACAACATACGCATTAAGCAAGACCATGTATTTGAACAAAAACTTTTTTTATTGACAAAGCTGATGGTTCCAAAGAACATAAAAGCTATGGGCCTTCAGCTATGTTTTACACTATCCTCACAACAATAAACGTTATAGATAAAAGCTCTAAACACTACGTAGATATTTACTCGCGTGCTTTCCAAACAGCTAGTTTAGTGATGCAAACCGACAACCAATTTTCATACTGTATAAACATTACGGTTACCCAATCAATATTTACACTGATGAACTTGCCCACTATAGCACAGAGGCTGGTTGCAGCTAACTCTCAGTGTCAATTGAGGCCAGAAACCTGATCAAACATGCATGCAGGGTGTAGGGTGCGGTGTTCACTGCAGAACAGGACTGCAGGGGCAAAAACTTGTCCAATATCAATGATTGGAAATTAGGCCAAGCTTGCAGTCAAATATGAAGAACTAATATAAAGTCAGCACTTTCTTTCCTTTATGTATAAAAAGATGTCTTTATGATGCAGCTAGACAACTATTATATTTAGTAATGTCCAAAGTATTCATTATAAAGCTTTGGGTATTGATTATCATGAAAGTACGATGGAAACCTGGCAGATCATTTTTACATACCTGTATAGTGATTAATCAAATCTGTTTATAGTGGCTACTTAATTTACAAATGAGGGGCCATTAAGAGCAGGTGGTCTTCATATACAGGATGAAATACATTAATTTCTACACAGAAGGCAAATATCTGAAGTGACACAAGTACTGAAGTACTGTAACAGGGAAGTAATGTTAGGATTAACATTATTTTATAAATTTTTTCAGGGGTTTTATACCTAGTGAACGTTCAGGCATGTTATGCTACACAGTTGAAAGGCTGTGCAAATATTAACACCAGTACGGTACTGAAACAAAATGTAACTTTACTTCACAGCGTAATAATATGATGCCATGGTTACATTATGAATTAATTATGGTGGCAAAATGTACACAATTGGTGTTGGATTAACTCCAGTGTTTGGCAAATATTTCAGAAAATCTCTAGTCCTCCAACAAGCTCTACGTACTAGTGCTCAAAGTACTTTAATAATAACACTCAAAATACTCTACTAGCCCTGAACGGAAACCAACTAACCTGGAATCAAGTCTAGTGGATTTTCTGAACTCTGAATTGACGTACACGTATTGACTATTGTCACATCTATAATATACATGTACCAGTAATTGTTTTGACAACGTTGGCAGCACAGTGCCAATCAGCAAAGTGGATGACAAAATTGCTGTCCGCTAATACACCTAAACATCATAAAAGAGTGATCAATGTATTAATTATAAAACAGAATTATGTCGTATAATTTTCTATTTCCTTAAACCTATCGATTTGCCGAGTAGAGTAATGGAAGAATCTTGGTAAAAAATTGAAAACAATAATGGAAACAGTGGATGAAACATCAGAGTGTGATCGAGTGCATTGTATTATTATTAGGTACAGTTCAAGGAATCAATACACATTCCCATGCTTCTTGCTTTCCTCTTCAAGCATAAATGATGCTTTTCAGTTCTCCACTTAACGCATGAAATTTTATAATCATATGGCAGGCTTATTGACAAGTGAAGCTGGGATAATTGAAATAGAAGGCCAAATCAATAAAACGTTACAATCTTTCAAACAACTTTTATGTAAAATCCTGTAAGATTCAACATGTTCTGCATTATAGTGACAGAAACGTGTGTAGAATGCACTTGAGCTCAAAACAACACGAGTTAACACACCAGTAAGCAGATTCAGAAGATTATCTACTCACATAAATTGCATCAAGCCATTGCTATATTAAAAAAAGACACAATTTGCTAATACACCTACCATGTACGTAAATGGCAGTACATGCATTTTTAGGGGCAATCTAGTTGCCGGGCAAAATCTTGCATTTTGGGCAGATCATGATGGCAGAGTGGGTATCCTACATGTAACAGACAATTAGGGCAAGTCGTGGATGTTTGGTAAGTGATTGAGCAGAGTTGCAGGGATTTACTTGTTATTGCGTGTAGTTTAGGATGGATTCTGACACAGTACAAATAATGAATTTCGTGTAGAAGAGAACTTTTACAAGACATGGTCTGGATATCAGATTCAAATAGGACATATCTTGTGTTTTAATTGTAAGGCGGATCAGATGAGTAACTGTTGTTAGAGCAGCTCTTGGATTTTTGGTTTCATGCATGAATTTTTGTGTTTTTCCTAGCACCAACTTAATCTACATATATTTTTTGTTAAGTCCTTTCATGATCTTAAAGCATATTTTATTTCTTCCTTGAATGATCTCAATTCCCATTTTGTTAGTTCCTTCCATATGGCTTTCAACAATTTACATTATATTCCTTGCAGTTTTAAATTCACCGTCTCTCTGTATATGACTGAGTTGGAGTCCGTACTGGAATTAAAAATCCCATATGCCACGAATGGGATTCAAACCCAGTACCTACCAGTCTTAATCCTGACACATTAACCACTGTGCTACAGAAGCCGGTTTTTATTTATAAACAAGAAAGTAGTCTCTATACTATGCAAGAGTTTAATAAATCAGTCGTAGCACTGTTTTTTTCCATAGACCTCTCGAACAAGAAGCTAGCAAGCTAATCATTGCACCACGGTCTCCCCTTATTTCTCAATTTACTCTACTCTGTTTTGAGGATATAGCATTTGCGATGTTATTAGATATAAAAAAGAACCATAAAACATATTTATTACCGGGTACTGTATGTTTCCCAATCCATAAATCAATTTTACAACTAAAATATTCATAGCAAGTACTACAGTGCATTGGGTATTTTTAATGAAGAATCGAGCATATATATATGCTGACCGAGGTCAATGCTGATCATCAGAGTTATCCCTCTTGACCAAAGATGCTGCGACAGTAAGCTGACTGGGCTGATAAATGAAGACTTAACATGAGGATGGGATTAAGCTGAACTGATGAAAGACATGGAGACTTGATTGGAGAATGCAGATTGGGATATTACCACAGTTGAAAATCACAAGTGTTACACATCTTCCATGAAGAATCACATTACAATCAGTGAGGCATTAGACGTTAAGCCGTACAAGACACATCCACTGGAATCACCCACTCTTATCAACCACACAGGAAACTCGCTTTATTCTTTATTTCACATTTCCTCCCTGTTTTATCAAACACTTGCGTCATTATAGGATTTTCTAATGAATGTAATAAATATTAATGCTTATAGATTTTATATGTAGATTATATTGCTTCAATCTCAGTCATCAGACATATCCAGGATTATTTAGTTTGGGTACCATGGTTCATCGGAGTGGGAATATTGGTGCGATTTCTTTACTCAGATATAATTGGCAACAAAATTAAATATAACAAAAATGTTTCTAGAGTTATGTGCACCAATTTGGAATTTTTAGCCATTAATTGGTAATTTTCAGTGCCATTTATGTTGGGAGCAGGAAGTAGCGCAGCACAAGAGTGTCCACCTGAAGTTCAGTGGGTCGAAAGATCAATCCTACTCAGTGGAATCAGTGGGCTATTTCCCATTCCAACCAGTGATCCATGACTGGCCAATCGTGGTGTATACTATCTTGTCTGTGGGAAAGTGCACGTAAAAGATCTATTGCTGTTATTCAGTAAGGGTAGCCTATATGGTGGCAGCATGCTTCATCTATTACCAAGTGTCGATATAAATAGGAGCTTGACATCCAATAACCGTGGATTAATAATCTAGATGTGTTCTAGTGATGTCGCTAAACAAGCTGTATCTTTAAATGCTTAACAAAAATAAATCGATAATAACAAACAACATCAGTGATGGCATATTTACACAATTCTCATTGTCGCTAAAATAGATTTTTTCTGATTTTAATAAATGATGAAACTTGAACTTGATTTAACTTTAAAGAAAACCTTATTTGTTTTCATTATAAATATAATGCAAACAGTAAATGTATACTAAAGAAATTTAAGCCTGACAAAAACATTTGAAAAAGAAATGATAGCTCTGTAGATGCAAATTTTACAATATCTGGACTCAGTTACTACAACAACAAAATATTAGTCATTTTATTCTCATTGGCAAGTAAGCAAATAATGTTTAATATATATTACACCAATCAGCAGGTGTCTTTGTCTCAAGACTACAGATTAATTTTGCCCACTGTCTGCCACTTAATTGCCATTTGAAGTGACATTTTGTTCAGAAATCAATACACAGATAGTGAGCAATCACAACCCCGGTGTACCTCAACAAGTCTAGCAATTGCCAGGATGACGAGCATAGCTAAACCCATTCCAGTAAAACCCAAAACAATATTCACAAGACAACCCCAAAACCATTCCAAAGAAAAGGTTTTGATGTGTCTGGCACCGCAAGTGTAAGTTTTGCACTATTATAATGGTGGCTGAGTCATACTACTAACATGGAATTAAGCAGAGCATAAAATGCACGTTTCGATTAGTGGTTAAGTTTAAGGGCCGATTTTTCGTCACCGGTTTAACCTGATCGCTTGATTAAACATTTTATTATTTATCGAATTGCACGTAATGTGACAGGATAAAATTCCGATTTGCATTCCCGGTGGATTCGAGTTACTTTTACACCGGTTTAAACCTGACGGTCGGTTAAAACCTGCTGTTTAGCC
>JAULBR010107655.1:0-10546 GCA_032355825.1 Melanodrymia aurantiaca | reverse complement strand
GTGACCATGTGTCAATATAACCATGCATCTGACGTCCAATAACCGCTGATTTATAATTGATGTGTTTCTAGTGGCGTTGATAAATAAAACAAACTTTACTTTACAACTCTATTTTAGTTAAAGTTCCTCAATTTTTGTATTGGTTGTTGTAATATCAAAATTTCTTTCTACATGCTTCAACAATAATGACGTAATGTTTGCTGTTATAACAGCTTTAATAAGCAGTGCTGCACTTTCAAAACATTCCCGTATTTTATCCATCCGTAAACCCAAAATATAATTCAAGCAGCAGACATCAAAGTAACACTATTCCTCCTGGATTTACAATGGTATAATTTTTGTTGCAAAGCTATATTAGATTGTGTGTAGATATATCAACAGTTCTCTATGGGACCAAAGAGAAATCATTACTTGATCAATGAATGTAACAGTCTTTACTTAAATGCATGGCAATCAATCCTAACTGCATGTATTGTAACATAAAATGCACACGGTTCATTTTTCCCCACACATCTATTTAGAGAAGGATTACTTAAACATAACCCCATGTAGCATCAAACTAAAATAATGAAAAATTAATATTGCAATATCATGCAAGCCAGTGGACACTATTGACAGAGTAAATAATTCATTTCCGTCAGACTGTTGCAAACAAAATTGCAACAGACTACTTTGGTGAATACGAAAACACGAATCAATCAGGCAGAATACATTCAGAATGATACATGTAAATGAACACTAAACAGTGGTTTGGCTTTTAACAAAAAAACTATTTTATTCAAAAAGATATGTGTTAATCAAAACGGAAGTATGGCACAAGCTCAGATTGAGCTGTAAAATATGAGTACAAGATGGAGTTTTCCATGAAAATAAATTTGCTCAATTTTTTTTCGATAAAGTAATTAATTTTGCAAATTTCAACAATATACTGTAACAAGTGTGTTTATCAACACAAACGATTGGCATAACTTTCTGTTTATTGCCTGTGGGTTACACACTTTAAAACATCTCAAAATACCCACTGCGGGCTAGCTGTCTGATAATTGCGGTCTTTCTGACCATTTCTGTTTCTTAGAGCTATAACAATGTCTGAAGAACTGTGATTTCAATATTGAGAACAATAAAAACAACTCAGTTGTAATCAAAGCTTAATTACCTAATGAAATGGTCATAAAGACCAGGGTCAATTCATTAGCATGCAATCATATTACAAGGGAACAGTGTCTCCAAGTGAATGTGTACAGCAGCTGATTACTGTGGTAGTTGATGCGTGTAGCATGCAGGTTATTAGTAACATATACATGTATAATATATATCCACATGAGCATTTGACAGTCTTTTGTTGTACACAATATGTAGCAGACAATAATTATGTAGAAAGTTGCAGTAAAGTATTAAGTAATCAATAGCTAATAAATTAATTATTTTTCCGTTATAGTGTTTACTGTAATCTGATTGGTCGAGCAGTCCAAAAAAAATTTGTTCATACTTCGATGAATTTTTTTTTTTTAGAGTGACGCCGAACTACTTTTATGCTTCTTTATGACTTGTAAACAATTCTTCATAATGTTGGGGTAAATAAAGAACATAGATCTATCTATCCTCTCGGGCCGTTTTATTTATGTATGTACCGTACCATGTTACAGGGTTTAAATTCACAAGTTATTTGTTTACAACACAATTCGTGTGAAAAACATACAGAAGCCTGAAGGTACATGCATAACAAATAACTTGCTATGAATATACAAACAAGGAAGATGACATAAAAAGACGAATGTGTTAGGCCTACCTGATTTAGTATTGACATTTTGATACACAAAGCAAATGGGAACTAGCCATCGAAGGCGGACGCGAACGAACACACGTTGACAAAGAGTAGCTTTATGTAGCAGAATATAAACAGGCTGAAATAGTGTATTTTATGGTCGCATTGTTATTTATAATCAGTTGATATATGAGTTAAACCTTTAGGTATAGACTAGACAGTTTTTGTTATTGTGCAAAAAAATTTAATGCAAATATTTATTAGATACATGTACATGTACTGAAAGTTGATCATGTTTTCGAAATCAATACAATTTACAGCATCAAAAATATTACTCGTTTTATAGAATATTGTTTATTTGAGTAATGTTACCGGGTAAATGTATATACGGTACTGTAATCAGATATACATGTAGTACATTTCTGAGTTTGTAGCAATAATGAGAAATTTGTTACTAATAGATGTCTTAAATCTGTTTGTAATAACTCACTATTGATTTTTGGATGCAATAAGTACAATTTGTGCTTGCAATAAGTACATATATATATATATCCATTCATTTTTCTCCTACTACAAACATTTATAAGTTTGAAAATAAAAAATGGCTCTAGCTATTAGTTTGGAAGCGTGTTTAACTGTTACTAGGGCTGTCAACTCAGAAATGTCCCTTTCAATGCAGATGTGTAATACAATGCAAGGTCTATAATTTGGCTCCAAAAGCCACATCCTAATCCGTCAAAGTGACATCTCTACAGGATCATTGGTAGCAATTTGGGCACCCTACATGTATAATCTGCATATAGATATCACATAAATAGCTTGTAAATGGTAAGCTGGAATAAACTGATCACACAAGGGAGGAGATTAACATACATGCAGAAAATTAAATGATAGGAAATGTGACGGATAAAATGACTGGGTATAATACAGTTTTACTAGATCAGCTTGTTTCTGTGCTAAACATCTTTGGTACCGTAGTTTTATTTTTCTTAAATGTATAGGAGACAGAAATTAGGTTAATAATAATGATGAAGTCTAACAGACAATAGCTAGCCTACATGTAGGTACCAGTATCACATACTTGGAATTTGAATCGTATCACCTTCGGAACGGTGAAAGTATAAAACCATGAATAATTAGAACAGTTGTACAATTTAATTCACGCCAATAGTAGATATATTTCTTGGTAAAACATAGGGCACTAATATTACAGCAAAATACACAATAGTAAGCTCTTTCTTCTTCTTTTCATTCACTCTAATCATAAGCTATATAATGTCAAGTAACATATGTATTAAACAAATAATTTTATACTACAGTATTTGTAGATCCCACCATAATTAATAATGTAGACCAATCTCATGATGTTAAGTCGATCTTGCGAACAGCTGACTTGATTACATCACAGTTTTGGGACTATTTGTTTACAAAAAATACACAGCGTCAGCTTTTGGGGTACTTCTTATAATTATGGAAATACATACGTGTAAAATAAATCAGGACAAAATAAAGTAAGACAAAATAAAACATGACAAAATAAAGTATGACAAAATAAAGCATGACAAAATAAATCATGACAAAATAAAGTATGACAAAATAAAACATGACAAAATAAAGTATGACAAAATAAAACATGACAAAATAAAGTATGACAAAATAAAACATGACAAAATAAAGCATGACAAAATAAAGTATGACAAAATAGAACATGATAAAATAAAGCATGACAAAATAAAGCATGACAAAATAAAGTATGACAAAATAAAGCATGACAAAATAAATTATGACAAAATAAAGTACGACAAAATAAAACATGACAACAAAAACATGACAAAATAAAGCATGATAAAATAAAGTATGATAAAATAAAGTATGACAAAATAAAACATGGCAGAATAAAACATGACCAAACTAAGCATGATAAAATTAAAAAAAGACAAATTAAAGCAAGACAATAAAAACATGACAAACTAAAACATGGCAAAATACATTGCAAATAGGGCAAGACAAAATAAAGCATGACAAACTGAAACATGTGGCAAAACATAGCAAATTGTAACCAACAGTATCAATATGCACATTATTACCAATCAGCACAATCATTAACCAGTTGGGAGTTTATGGCTCATTAATTTCAGCTCGCCCAATGATGTCAATGGTCCATTGTATTCTCCTTCCATTCATAGATAGCCTACTAACAGGAAATGGCTACTGTGCATGCTGATTATTATAGTATATATGATGCATTTGTATAAATTAATGCTTACTATCTCAATTTAGTGTCAAATTTAACTTAAAAGTGTGTTCATACCATCACTTGGCTAAAGACTAAATATATTCATGCAGCTACATGTATAAACTTATAATAAAGCAAGATACTGTTATATCTGCTGTCATTTTAAAACCTATTGAACAGTGAAACCCCTCTAAACCGGACCCTCAGTAAACCGGAATTCCTTCTAAACCGAACATATTTCGAAGTCCCAAACAGCTTTATGTGCTGTGTTTAAACCTCAGTAAACCGAACACCCCTCTAAACCGAACATTTTACTCAGTCCCAAGTGTGTTCGGCTTAGAGGAGTTTCACTGTATAACAACTTGTTGTTTTCTTAAAAACTAGTCACATCTGTTCCAACAGCCACCTCCAGCCATCTGTCTTAAGAGGACACCTTCCTTTTTTTTCTTCTCAAATCATCTATTTTAGTACTGTAAAATCTGCATTCATCAACCACCTGTCTTATTAGACCACTTTTTCAAATACCTTTTGTGGTGGATTAATAGTTTTGGCAGTATTGATATCGTACATAATATGGTGTAATAGTATAAAATAATTGTAATGTACATGTACGTTGTGTTGATATTACATACCTTTTTTATAGCCTCTATTGCAATTCGCAACAATATGTAATGGGATTTCAAAAATCACACTTCGTAGTTTTGTTAAAAAGTATCCGGAAGTAAAATTCAATGTCCATCATAACATGACTGTTGATTGTTATAATATATGTGCAATTCCACGGGATGCTGGCATAATACAATTCAATGGGTATGTGTGTCATGTCGTTTATCCTAATATCTAATTCCATAGAAGCACTGTTACTTGGGAAAACTTAGTCAAGATGATTCAACAAAAAATATACACGGTATTTAAAGTTGAAGAGAGGTCAGAACATCCTGTGACATCAACCAATGGTAAAGAGTGTCAAACCATTGTCAACACGATCTGGATCAACATTGCTTCGTGGGTAAAACATAAATTAAAATCCTACCTTTATCGAGTCTCGGTGGAGGCCTGTACTTGAAGCCCGACTGACTCCAGAATACTGGTATTGAACCTCGTACTTGAACAAACGAGACCAAATGAGGAGAAAACTCAATTATCTGAAAAAGATTTATTTTAAAATATAGAAACAAATTTTCAACAAAAACGAAATAGGAATCATTCAATTTGTAATAATTTTAATGGATTTTACATTTTCTTAACGATCAAATAAAATTTTTTAATAACTATTAACTGCAAGAAGGTTTTGGTTGTAATTTTGTAATAATTTTGATCAGCCTGTTATGCATGTGTATGGTGATGTAAAAGCTATTATCCTTATAAAGGTTTTAATTATGGTCAACAGGGAAACCCTTTGCTGCCACTAGGCTACTCTTAGTGAATAATACCGAGGCATCTTTTTGTGTACCTCCCTACAGACAGGTTAGCACAGACCAGTCTTTGATGAACCAGTCGTGGATTACTGGTTGGAATGGGAAATAGTCCAAAATGTCCCCTGAGGAGCATCGACCCTTCAACCCATTGATCCTCAGGTGGACACTATCGTGCTGAGCTACGCTCCACTCTCAGACCTGTAACTATGTGCTGATACAGTATCATGTCACGATACAACATGATACATTGGTTCGGGACAGCTGTATCATACAATGCATACAACACATAAATGTTTGAATAAGTTTTGCGTAAAAAGGTGAAATAAAGAAGTATGAATTTTCCACTTGGTAGTAGGAATTTTCTATAATTAAGGTTGTGTCATGTTTCATTAACTAGAACGGAAGTTTTGACCTGTTATGTAATGGGATATGCATCGTATCGTAACTCATCATATCATTTCACCCCTAGTAAAGACATTTAATAAATGCATGCTTTCTAATAAATGATCAAAGGCAGTGTTTGCTTCTTTAAGTTGCGTTAACAGGCTGACCACCACAAATTTGCAAAACTAATTATAATGGAGACGATATAAAAAAACCACACAAGGAACCTCAAAAATGTCAACATGAAAGACTTAAAATAATTTTAATATAAAATTAAAAATGTGTTTTCTAGTAAGAATTTACAATAATAATGCTGATAAAAATATGAATGACAAACCACTTAAAATATTTAAAGGTACAATCATGATATTTAGTCCCGGTAGAGTTGGTCGATATTCAAAGGATACCGTACATTTACTTCAAATAATTTGTTAAAAATATTATTAATTCAAGGGAACTAACTCTATTTCTTTCCTAATAGAGGGACTTTGCTTGCAATAATTACTTTCCTAAATATATAATTGACATACACGTTCACCACTACCATCACCTCCCTTGTATTCCATTATATGCAAATACATTGTATGCAAATACATGCATACTTACATGTACATGTACACCTGATATATATATAATTTTACTGGGGAGGAAAGGGTCATGAGAAAGTATATACGTTTTGTACACTTGTGATTATTATTATTATTAAACTGGAGCCTGTTCCACAAACAATTTACGACTAGTTGTGGACGTAAACGTAAATATGTGACAAAAAGTGTTTCCCAAAATATAATTAAACATACTTGTGTCTAAGAATGAATAGCATCCTCGGGTAATACGCCACAAATGACCAAAATCCCATGACGTCTCAGCTACAATAGTCGTACCACTAACAGTTAGCGACCGTACTCATGGCGGGGGTGTCTAAACCTTAATTGGATACAGGCACCTAAAACCAATGCTTCTGTCTGTCAGTTAGCGATTGAAATTTCTCTGTTTACATTTACGTCTACAACTAGTCGTAAACTGGACGTACGATGTTTTGTGGAACAGGTCCCTAGGGTATAAGGATATCGGACCTGTCCTACATATCTATAGGATTCTTAGTCCAAATCAAACGTGCAGAACTCACAGCTTTGTTACTTTTTGTTACATCAACACTAAAACTCATTTTATGTATCAGTCTATTCGTTTCATTTTGTAAAGTTGCAATTTTATAATTATTATTACAAAGACTTTAATTCCTATCTGGCCTGGGTTCCTTTTACATCATCATAAAACAACCACTTTGTACACAATAGCGAGTTTGTTACTCAAATTTGTTTTTTGTAAGTCGTATTTTTTTTACTGGATCTTATTGTATGGCAGGGCATCGATCATACGACATTAAGGGCGCCAGGCGAACATTAAACCTATACTTCACTTTGACAACCGTCACTTGTATCTAACGATTATTTCCCTCAAGTAGCCCACGCTTAAGCCCACACAAACATACAAATTGACGTATGCCCCGTGGGTTCTTAAAGCGGGTTCTCCTTAGAAATAAATAAGCAATGCGTAAAGTGGTTTAATCTTTCAATATCATTAAGTATTAGCTGCGGTTACTCACCTTAAAGTGAATTTATTGCTCTCAGGCAGAATGTTGAACAGAACAGAATGAAAAAGATGGATTTTATTACGGCATATGGATGGTATTAGTGTGGAGGCATGTATGCAATGATAAATAATTCTTAAATATTACTGCGTTCACACTTACTCAACATAAAATGAATTTATTACGCTCAGGCCGTATGTTGAATATAGAACAGAATGAAAAAAAAAAGGATTTTAGTATGGCATGTGGATGGTATTGTGGAGGAATGTATGCTATATTACAATGATAAATAGTTATTAATTATTACTGCGTTCACACTTACTCACATAAAATGAATTTATTACTCTCAGGCCGTATACTCAACAGAATGAAAAAAATAGGGATTGTTATTACGGCGTATTATTATGGTTGGTATAATTGTGGAGGCATGTGTGTTATATTACAATAATAAATCATTCTTAAATAATTATTAGCTGCGTTCACACTTACACAACTTAATACGAATTTATTACGCTCATGCTGTATACTATACGGCAAATGGTATTGTGGTGGCATGCATTTTAACAGGCCCGTAGCCAGGATTTTGAGAGGGGTGGGTCGTTTAGGCTTATGGCGAGATACGAAGTGCCTCACACGAGGGTATGATATAAAAATGTTCTTTTTTAATATTGAAAAAAAAAATCGACCGACCCACCCCGACCTCCAATTAGCTACGGGCCAGCTATTATAGTATAATGATAAATAATTCTTCTGGCGTCATTCTATTGTTCTCTGTGTTTATTATTCTAACTATTAATATGTACGATACTTCACAGTGTTATTTAACTCAATCCGAAACGGACTGTTCCCAACAGTGAATGCATACAGAAATGGGGAGAGGGGGTTTGTAGCTAATTTTCGGTAAATCTAACATAAAACTGTTAAATTGTAGGAAACAAGTTCAAATTTGCAGTCAAGTTCTGGATTCGAACCGGAACTTTCGGCACCACATTGGTACCTTATACTTCGAGACCACGACTGACATGGAAATTGATAGAGTTTTTTTTTATCTCTATAATGTAAAATGAGAGTGACCAGGAACAAAATTTAAAAAGAATGCTTTCAAGCTTAATATTGACTTATTTATCATACTTATTGCATTCTGTTGTAGCTCGCTTTAAGTTGAATAAATAATTTATTTACATTTAAAAAATTATGTCGACTTCAGTTTCAGTCAGATTCCAACGCGAAATGTGTTTATATTCAATACACAGGCACGAAGACTGAATTGTACGCGGGGGTGGTTCGTTTACAAAGACAATCTTTTCGACCAAGTTGAATTATTCATGTCGGATAAAATTTAATAATTCGTCCATCGTGTGTTATTTGACATAATCAATTCGTACTTGAATTGTTATTTATCCAAGACGTGGAACAAGGTTAACACGGAAACAATATTACATGTAATTATAATGATAGTAGTCGTATTATGGATATAATGCAGTGACTATATGGTGACATGTCAACATACAATACATAATTATAAATTATGGCATGGATACTGAATTTGTATGAGTCATAATCCAGTGTAATATATTTGTTATTACTCAGCGATTGACATTTACTTCTACAGTATATACATGTAGTTACAAGTTACAGAAATATAATACACATGTATATTCTTTTCTTTTTTTCATAATTATATAATTATCATATTATATAAATTGTTTATTCCTAACGTAGACACTTCCTGATCCAGCTAGTCTCGATCTACTCAGACGATTGGCTATCAGAGCCACCTATCGTCACAGTGCTCTCAATTGGTCAAGACATACAAGAATTTGGATATGGTATTGTAATTAAGTTTGGAGATTATAATTTCGTTATGAATCCCGCTAAAGACACAAAAGGTTATCTAAATGTTGACAACCCTAAGCAAGAGAAAAACAAATACTAGACTTTTGTACTATAAATAATCTTCTTGACGAATGGAGGGAAATTAATATCGAGAATGAAGTGTATACATTGAGATCATATAACGTTAATAACGGAGTGACATTAGATTTTATTCTTGTATGTCTGAAGCAATTTTTCATCGAAATCAGAAAAGCTTATATTGAAGCAGGATTTAGAGCAGACAGTTCAATGATGTTTTTTAACTTCAGAGAAAAGAAAATTAATGGTTTATAGCAAATGGAAAAACGCAGTGCTATAAAACTAGACAAGAAATTTATACCAATACAAATATCAGGGGAAAAATACCTTTTTTTCATTAATGATAAAAAAGTTTTCTAGAATCCTACTAATGAAAATACGAAAGAAACAATGTCACATTCTAGCTATAAGAAAAAAAAACAGAAGCAAATCTTCTAGTAATAGAAGAAATGACAAAATTAGAACAAAATGTTAAAGAAAAAACCCCGACATTTTGGAAGACAAATGTATTGAACTTAGCCAAATTAAAGATATAACACAGTATACGGACTAATTTTAAGACACCGCGCAAAATAAATAAAATATGATGTAGAAAAAATTACAAACATTTTCTGTGACATGCATGATTGCAACTATATAAGCAAGACTATTTATAACTTGAACAAATCAGGCGGATTGATGACTGAAAATAGAACAAACCTATTTTTAGGAAAAGCAAGACAAATCAATGATGTTAATGTAGAAATTATTACTTTCCAGTTATCGTCTAATTTTCACAAGAACAAATGAATAACCTGGAAGGTTTACAGATAGAACAAGATGTACTAAACTGTTTTAAAATATCCTAAATAATATAAGCCCAGTTATAAGATGGATGTATTTATAGCTGAGTTTTAAAATTATTTTTGAAGGCTATTGGACATTATCTTGTTACAGCAATTATCTGTAATTTTGAAATAAGTGATTTTTCATCAACACAAACAGGAACAATAACGTGCATCTCTAAATACCATAAAAAATAAGAAGACGAAAAACTGATTGATGACGTCATATCATTAATATTCATAAATTGTCTAAAGTTCGAGCTTTTCTGAAGCGAAGTACATGTATATGTACTATTTATGTCTCAAAATTAAGTAAAAATAAAGTTTGTTTTATTTGACGACGCCACTAGAAACCCATCGATTATAAATCAGCGGTTATTGGACGTCAGACGCATGGTTATATTGACACATGGT